>PNEQ01007709.1:0-14392 GCA_003012365.1 Medauroidea extradentata
TGCTAGATACATCATTGACATTACACTCATGGGGATTTGCACCAACTTTAACAATTTTTTTCTCAAAAACTACTTGGCCCAGGGAGGAAATATTTGGTACAGTTTCATAACATGATGGTATTAGCAAGTACAAAAAGTTTCATTAAAATCTGAGATGGTGGGTGTCATGGCCTGGTTGAACTGAAATGGAATGACCCAACAGTTTTCCATTTTTTTTGTATATTTTGTGATTTCAAGCCCTTATTTTTCAACGATTTTTAATGTTTTACCTGGAAGTAAAGCATAGTACCGCATAGTGTTATATAAATGATAAAATATCTACTCGGCTAAAAAAATCGAGAATTTATTGACGATTGAGTGTTCCAGTCATCCGCTTGACATCGTCCATACATTAAAAGCACTTATTTTGGTGCAGTATAGTTCTGGTGGTTGTCATGTATTTCTAGTCAACGACGGGTGTTCATTAAACTAAATTTGAATTAAGTAAACGTAACCAAACGTGTATTTCAAAGAATTCTGTTCCTATCTAACCATTTCGCTTTACTGTGGCAATGAAGACGTGACCTTGATAGTACGGGAGAGGGGTGCTTGTCTGGAAATACGGACTTCAGTAACGTTCCTGTCAAATGTGATGTATGGGGACGGCTTACGAAACCTGCCATAAATTACAGACTTTTTCCCAGGATCGGCGCTACTGACGACTAGTTACGAATTATGTACCTAAGAAAAAAAACTACTTCAATTATCTGTATGCCAGTCAAAAATTTCCGATCACGTAAATATTATCATATGTTACCATTTACGGTCAGCCACCGTATAGATAAACCAAAACAGGTTTGGTGTGTTTTAAGTACAGATCTCTTCTACTTTCGAAAAGTCAATTACTTCCCAAGAGCTGCTTATAACTTACGTAACACAACTGGCATAAGGTACAATCCTTGTGTTATAATAAGTATTCGTGCAGTAAAGTATGGCCAATGAATGTGCTTCATTTGTGTAATTTTGTATTATTTACATGAGATGTGTGAATGTACAGTATAACGAGATGTGCTATACCCAAGATGTCTAGACAGCAAATGTCAACGTGCGCAGTCAAGATTTTTTTAATTATTGCGTTATATTTATTTGCGTTTGACTTCGTCCTTCGCATTAAATAACCTTATTAGACTATTAAAATTACAATCCTAGAAGTTAAGATTTAATTTAAGTCAAAGTCTAATTATGACCTGATAAATTAAAGAGATACCACCAGTTGTGAACGAATAACCTCTGGTAATAGACTGATCGGCAAGTTGCCTGTGGGATGTCGTGTATTTTTGTGTTATATTATACTTTGTTACTTTGTAAGGAAACATTTCTTTTTTATACTCAACTTTGGGACAAACTCAGAATTACGTTTCATAATTTTAAGCAGGCCACCAGTTTATTATCTATTTGATTTGATCTCGTTTTATGTTATGACTATGCATATAGGATAAATTGAGTTTGATTTTTTTCTTTCACCAGCTACTATATGACATCATTCCACACCTACGTGCCAGCTAACTGGTTCTCGATGAAACTCGGAACAATAATTACTCCTTAAACGCGGCCGTCCACCCACGTCGTTATTTATTGAGCTTCTCAGAAGTGCCGACATTCTCACGTACTGTAAATTATATCGTCGGTGAAGATACAAAACCTCTTCTTCCAAGTTAGCAACATAATCCGAAACAATCAATATTTATTATAATATTTTTGAAATTATATTTATGATAGCCCTACGTTGCATTTAAATCTGTTTAAAAAATTACAAATAGTAAAAAATATTTAGTAAAGAATTATTTTACATATTTTTTATTCCACTCTCCTGATAACATACCAATTTTCATATACGATGTTTTGCATCTTCATCGACGAATTGTCCCACATCATCTATGCTTAAGGCAGCTAGTATGATGAACTTCATTTCACATAAATTCTGAACATTTTGACAGTTTTGAAGGCCTTTACTGTTTAGTTATTGTAATGTACATCACAATGCATTACAAAATGTATTAAATGTGCGTGAAATAGAGATCTCAGGTTACTTCTGTACCTAAAAACCGCGACTGACAGTGCGATAATCCTATAGCCTGTAACACATACAGTAAGCCACTGTGAACTAAAAAAAATACTGAATAGCTTATTTAGTATTTCTCAGTAGACCAAACTACCAATTACATTTAGTTTCACGAAAAATGGAATTTTTAGCACACCAGGTAATGTTCTTTGTAGCACTTAATATAGCATTTTAGGCCTAATGTATTTTAATATGCCTTTAAATCAAAAACATAATGTTGTTATATATATGTATGCAAGTAAATGTTTTTTTATTTATTTTTTTCAGGTAAGTGTGAAAACAGCAGATTCAGTTCATTGGCTGTTACGTCACGAAACACAGCAGCGCAGTTCCTGTGAGGTAAAGATATTCATTGTGACATTGCTTTGGTTGCATGCTTGCTCGGTGAGTTGTTCTTCCCTACCGGTGATATTTGCCCAGCACTGTACTTTGCAGAGAACCCCTGACTGGACAGTGTTATGCAAAAAAGATTCTACCAACATCTCCATGTATACGTAACAAAATAATATGGATGTCTTGAGAAATCTTAAAACCCTGTTATACTGATATCCTCATATTAATAAAATTATGTCACATTTTTGTCTTTCACTGTGCTGCAAAGTTCTTTGTTTGTCGATTTGAGAGTTGACTTTTTTTTGCATAACAGTGTTCGCTTTATTTATGTGCAGCGGGAGACTGTAGAGTTCTAGTTTCCTGAATCTCCCGTTATGGGATAGTTATGATGTGCTCGATCTCGGTCATACAAGCTTCTGCTGAGTCCACGGATCTGAAACTGGAAAGGGGAAGGCCATGTCGTCCGAAGAAAATTTGTTACATCGAAGAAAAATTTCACAGTGAAGATCATTCGCGTTTTGAGCATTAGGTAAGTTTGGGTAGTTCGTCCTTTCAGCGTTGGTTCACGTAGGGATTTGCGCACACTCGTTTCTATAGACGTTCGTTTCTGCAGTTTGTCTATTCAGCGTCAGCTAGTTTCTTCTGTCGTTTGTGCTACTTGTTGAAGCCATCATGCAGGTCAAGACTTGGGATACTTCCCCTCGTAGGAAAGAGTATTCCTAGATCAGTTCGCTCGAGATCTCTCTCGTGATTTTCTCATAGGTTGGCGTTGCTTGCTAGCGTGCGAAGTATTCTTTTTAGTTTCGCAAGCAACCTGTTTTCGTGTGTCTGACAAATCAATGTTCTCGTCGCTTTGCAGGTGCACGCTGCTGCTACTGCAGGAGTCGCGTTACTATCTCATCTTCGTATCTTGAAAGAACAACGATTACAGCTGAACTCAGGGTATCATACAGTGATCCGTGGCCACCATATTTTCCTTGAGGTGGACTAGACGTTATCTGCATTGTTTTATACGAATTATAAAATGTGGTCAAACACTCGACTCGCATCCGAAGAGGGCGCGATTTCACATTAAATTTCTAGCCAACTGAATATTCACGAAGATTTATTAAGTGATGCCTCAACTGACAGAATTTTATGCCTTCTTATTTCGGTAGCCGAACTCTTGAACATAAATTGCCACATATTTGGTTCGTTTTTGCGTTAAAAGCAAAGCAAATTAATATAGGGACATGTTTATGTGCGTATATGTATGTATATATACAGGAGTGACGAGAGGCTACTCCCAGGAGGAACCTTTACACTAGAAACTGAATATTCACATGTTTTTCAGTACTTTTCCCCACTAATTAAAATTGTTAAAACTGTTCTATAGAGCATGAGTGAATAATTACTGATTGAAAATGTAACGAAATTACTTTTGCCTAGGTTTACAAAATGTAATTATGCTTTATTCTAAATTATGTCATATGCTCGAAAAAGAAGCATGCGCCGAAATAAAAATATTAAAATATATTACCAGAAATCGAACTCACAACCTTTGTCATGTCATGAAAACACTCTTTAACTACTACTCCAATTGGGCCGCATATTAAGAGTAATTTATTGAAACACATAATTCAATAAAAAAAAACTAGCGAACAAAAATTAGTAGCATGCTTGCTTTCGAAATGGTGTTACATTATTCGTTACTACGTGTAGACTAAAATAATGTGAAATTGTTGGTACAATATTTTAGTTACTGATTTAAATTGAATTTGCTTGTCTCCGTAGCGTGGTCGGTAGCATGCCGACCTACGGTTCGAGAGGTCCTGTGTTGAAATACCGGAACGGGCATGGATGTTTGTGTCGTTTTCATAGGCTAAGTAAGCCGTTCCTTATTAAGCCTATATAACGGCATAAAACCGGGAGACTTTAATAAACTCTCTAAAGCAAAATTAAAATTGAATTGAAGTTTTTCAAATTATAGATTAAATATTAGAATTGTACTAATTAAATAGTGAAGTATACTTGCTAATTCAATCTGTTAGTTTCTCACTTTTTCAACATTGTCAGAATAAACGACAGATTCGCCAGTAAAACCCTTACAACATATTGGAACTGTGAAAATTTCACTGATTGTAATTTATATTATAGAACTGGTGAAATGATAAGCTAGTTGCTAACGAAGAATAGCAAAACGTTCTATAATATTATGTTAGTGTGAAGTACTATTTCTTAATGTTATGTGTATTATTTTCCAACGTGAGAGTTGAGATTTTTTATATTTTATTACGCTAGAATTGGGTAACAGAAATATTAAACATTGGATATTTTCGCTTTGAAAATTCCGTTGCAAAATACAAGCGTTCACGATGAAGCCGATTGAAATTTACTCGAGAAGAAAACGAAGTTGGCTCATTGTCCAAATGTGGGTCATCGATACGGGAGATGACAGGCGTCCGCGACCTGCAAATATTCAGCTTGTGTGTTGTCTGGACACCGGTGTACGTGGACAGAATGTGAGCTCTTGTAACGCCCTTGTGCAGTAGTTGCGGGGCGACATCCCGTCTCGAATGTGCCCGCTGGCCTCCACACTGCTTCGATGCACATCTCCGTGCATTGTGCGCACAGGATGCACACTGATGCCGCGTGCACCGTCCGTGATGTTGTAATGTCCTCTGTTCTCTCCATCCGTCGCCGTACTTTTTTTTTCGATGCAAATGTATCATTCTAATGCATCAAGCGAATTTATAGAAATCGTTTCCAGGGAAACATTATTTTTTGTGTAAACGATCGGCTACGAACGAAGGTGATAGGTAATTTCAGTAGTTTATGTTTTTGGTATACATCGATATTTTCTGCGCTGTCGAACTCGCTCAAATAAAGCCCATTTTATTATTAAAAATTTCATGTTAATACTAATGTTAAGGCAATATTTGGAAAACAGTATTCCTATTTCCTTACTTGCATGCCAAAATTTCATTATTCTGCTTAAACCTGTTTTTACTTTCGTTTGCTTTCTAAAACAACCGAAATTATGTCCTTTATTGCCAGGCGCAGCCTACCTGAGAACCTGTTGTGGCTATTTTTAATTTTGTCGCTTTCGAACATAACAGTTTTATTCGTCGAGAAAAGATTGCTATTGCTAAAGTAACAAGAAAGTAATAAATAATATGAGATTTTCTTCCGTTTTTTTTTTGTAATGAGCATGCTTGTTTGCTTATAGTTTACAGGATACCGTAAAGTGAGTACAATTTGCACCTCCCAGTGGCTAACTTTACACCAGCAGATTAATTTAATTCCGTATGAAAATTCCAAAATACTTTTCACTCTGTAGGATTAGTTACTTGTAAGGCTATGGATGGCCAAGTCTTCAGCAAATTAAGGGGGTCTTCCCCCGGAAAAATTTGGGTTTTGAGGTGCAAAATAGTACTACTTAAGCAGTATTAGTATCGAAAAATTTAATATACCAGTGGTAGTAATATTATTTTTTGTCCTTCATATTTGGGGGGGGGGTTCGAACCCGGAACCCCCCTCCTGTATTCGCCCTTGGGGGAGTGCATAGGGGTAATGGCCCCTCTCGAAATGGCTCCAGAAATATAAAACAAATAACTGCCAAGTAAAACATTGAAAACATTACCTCATACTTTTACTACTATAGCTATATAAAAGACAACACAACATTAACAGTATAATATTTTTTGCGACAATATGGAAGCAGAAGTTTATGTACCTAATTTATTTTGTACCAGCACAAAGATTTTCAGTTTTACACAGCATGATTTATCTCCAAAATTATTACAGTTTATTAAAGGGTACATTATTTTTTTTAAATAAGGAAATTCCTTTAACAGCACTATTCTGCACCTTAAAATCAAATTTTTTCGGGGGAGGGCCCTTGGATCCCCCCCTTTTTTTCCTTCGGGTGTGCATATAGCTGTCTAGGATCCCGAGCTGTATCCGCCCCTTGTCGTGGAATATATGTATAGTAGGTTCGATAAGTCGTCTCATCTAATACAATAGGGATCTGGGGCACGCAGTGGCAATGACGCCAAGTGCAACTTGAAGGTAATATGTTACATTTTAAAAGAATCTGTTCATTTTCTAAAAATAATAAGAATTTTTGCCATTCTAGTAAAGTTGAAATACCCTCATATTTAAAGTGGTTTATTAAACACCTTTTTTTGTTTACTTCATAAGGTCACTAAAACCATTGCAAAACTTTGTTGCTTGATAGTTTATTTCTTAAATTAAAACTGTGTGTGTATTTATGTTCTGTGTTTGTCTTCTGTTCATGTATATTCCCTATCTAGGCTACTCCAATTTAAGTAGCTCGTAAACTATGACATTAATAATAATGTTATTTGATTTCGTATACTACGTTTTCTAGAAAAATATTGTGTGCTTGTTAACCTTGATGTCTTTATCGCATCAATTTTTCTAGAAATATCCTATGTAATGTGTCAGTGGAGTAAACATTAATAAATAAATACGCGTAACTTTTCCGCTTATATAGGATTGGATGAATACGCATTGTGTTTGTACTAATAAGTTAAGGAAATTATCATCGACATCTCAAGAACCACGGGGTTGCGGTTGGCACGGTAGCTGGGAAACGTGGAATTATCAGGGACATTGTAGCTATCTGGAAATGTCAAGGAAACTTCAGGGAATGTTTGGCCCATCTGGGAAATTTACAAAATTCTCTCGCTTTACTCATTTCGAGCTTCCACGAAAGCCGCAGGATGAAAAATAATGAAGTTTTAAAAACATTACTGCTTTATCTTTTGTTCAAAAATTACTAACTACTCTCATGTAGATGTGTTGCTAGGTTTGTTGTTACTTCCACTGAATGAGCTAAAGACAAGAAGGTGTTAGAAATAACTTAAGAAATCTTTAGCTTTATTGGAAAACAAACTGAATAAATTCGCAAAAAGTTGAGTTAACGCTCGTGAAAAATCAGGGACCTTTTCGATTTTCTGTCAGGGAAATCAAGGAATAAATAATCAGGGAATTCTCTTTGTAGCAAGGCCCCTGTATTACCAGACTGTCACATCATTTCAGTATTTAAAAATGTGTATTTATTGCGAATATACTAAAAATATGTGTATGGCCGTCACGTTGTGGGGAATAAAGTATTCATTCTTTCTCCGTGAGTAACTCACTGTTCTCCAACAACATTATGACAGAGAGAGAGAGAGAGAGAGAGAAAGAGAGAGTGAAAGTGAGCGTGTGTGTGTAAAATGAGGAAATACGGAAGGAAATGAATTTCAAAGAATTTTTTGTCATATGTTTATATGACGCAATGAGTTTCAAGGCCATGCTCCCCTCTTTCTGTTGTATTCGGCAATTTTTTAAAGCCTTAAACGACAACAGATATCACACATTTGCTTGGCAGGTTTGTTTAAAATGGTTCTCACCATGTTGGCAAATTTTTTCAGGTCAGAATATACTATCGTTTTAGCTGATTATTTAACTAACGACATTTTTGTTAATTGACTTATCCGAAACCGTACAATCCCGATAAACCGTTTAAGCTTAAAAAAATAACAATTATTAGAAATAGAAGAAATCTGGGCCTTAATTTTCTTATTTAGTTGCCTTTTTCTCCGCAAGGTGACTAAATGCACTATATTAACGGCATTAGATTTTCTAAAATTTGTATGTGTTACGAACCTACTAAATAAGTGTGTATACGTAGTGAGGAATCAAGTATTTACAATACTTCCTACGTCTTCATAATTTCCTCGTTTTTCTCCAGTCACACGCGCACAAATAAAAAAAGGGGGGACACTAGGGCCCGTATTCCCCCCTCCAACCAAACCAACCACCCCAAAAAAATCTACCAATGGTGGATAAGCTGGCGAGAAATTAGCTGTATGACTTCAAACGGAATATTGAGAAAAATAAAGTAGTACTATAAAAATGGACGCGTAGTGTTGGGCCTTAAAGGCCACGATCGTTCATTTATTTCAAACAATTGCAAATGACCCAAATATTTTTTAACCAAATACTTTGAAAATATTTGAGACTGTGTACAGTCATACGATACACAATTTTGCCATAGCGTTTTTTAAAAAATGTATCGTTTGCTAGCAAAAAATTATTTTGCTTAATTTCTACTTATTTTGACAGCAAAACATATGATATTTCAGGGGCAAAAATCTAAAAATCCGTTTGGTGTATTGCAACAGGAAGATTAAGATACACACGATGGTATATAAGTGTAAAAACTGAATTTGTGATATATGTATTAATTTTCGCATTAAAATATTTTCGAAACCACTGCGTAACTAAAGAGCGAGGCCTTAATAATGGCTGTATGTAAATATGAAGATGTGTGCCCTCCCAAAATTGTGTTATAGTTGCGGCACTGTGTGTTTGTAAGAGAGAGAGAGCGAGAGAGAGAGAGATAATGTGTGTTTGTATGAGAGTGAGTGTATGCGTACGCGAAAGAAGAAAAAAAGGGATTGGTTGATTGATTGAAGATATTCTGGTCAGTAAAAAGGGCATCGCCTACCACGCGCATGTAATACGTTGCAGTATGTTCGTAAATACGTTTTTGTTACTGTAAACGTGTCAATGTACTAAAAAAATACACTTCAAACGACGAAGGAAAGGTAGTTTTATAGTATCTTGTCAAGTACAAAAAATCATTTCGGAGACCCTCAATATAGCTATAAAAAACCGCCTTTTCAACCTGTTATATCTGAAAAATTACACATGGGATTCCGATAAACCACTCTAGAAACATGCAATGGACTTTGCTTAAAACTTTTCACCAATAAAAATACGGGGCCACCACCTGAATGTGTCAGTCTGGCGAGTGATCTATGATACCACTGCACGCCGTTTCAGTGTCTTGCGCTAGAAGCGATACCGCGCCAGATGAGCCGGTCAGTATCGTCCTTGGCGCCGTATCACACACAAACACACGGCCAGTGTAGGTGGGTGCCTAAGAGTGCGTGGTAGATAAATAAAGGCTGATGAAAACATCAATTGATTTCTACGCTTTATTTCAAAGCCAATATGGATCAATTACTCAATGACAATCCTAGATAATGGTATTTGCCAACTTTATGAGTAAATTTTTATCCAGAATTACTAATTCGTTATGCGCGATCTCTTGCGCCGCAGTTAAATGCACGAGGTTCCGGCGTCAGAGATTGTGCCTCAGAAGTTCGTAACACTGGAAACAATTTTGTTTAAAACGTTGGCTAAAACTATTGTCTAGGATTGCTATTGTTTACTTTACGCAAATTGGTTTCAAGAAACCTACAGTTATATATTAATGCTTTTAGCGTTGAATTATGTAACACGCCATCTTAAGAGGGTCTTTAGCGCTGGTGAGGGGTGACAATGTGAGTGCGAAGCAGCGTCGGAATGAGGAGGCGGAGGAAACGGGAGATCCCCGAGAAAACCCGCCGACCAGCAGCATCGCCAAGGAATAAAAGGATATGAATTTGAAAAGTTTTTGCTTCTATTTGTTTAATGTTTATAACATAAGTGTTTATAAAGTTCAGCAATATCGTAGTTGTTGCTCATCTTGCTTGTTCCTCCTATGTACGTGGCAATAGTGTGTGTATAAGGTGAAAGAGTGGGGTAGATAAGGGGAAAGTGGGGAGGTTGGGCTGTAAACGTCACGGGTAGCATTGAGCGGGACGTGAGTGGTGTTTATTTGACACAGCTGTGTTTCGTGTGCGCGTGGTTTTTTATTCTGGCCGAGCTGTAGTTATTGTTCGTCGTCTTCCTGTCTTGTCGGCGACCTTGACTGCTCGAACCCCTGTGCCGCTGACGGCATGCGTCATCGCGGGCGAACCCGCTCGGCCCGTGGTGTGGGCGAGTCGTCTGCTCGTTTGTACGCTCTTCTCGGTGGCCTTGAAGGTGGGAACAGTCGTTTTAAAGGGAACTTCTTCCCGCCCCGCCTGGCTTCTCAACGTGGGTGGACGGATTTTGCGCGTTCCGAGCCTACAAGTGCGGAAGCGTTAAGGGTGACAAAGCAGGACTCACCCTGACCTCTGGGTGCGAGTTACTAACCAGCCTACAGTCTTGTCGCTGATACCTCATTCTGCGGTGACCTTGTCATTTTATGACGTAATATATGTTTTCAGATCGTGCATCAAGAGTTTATTGCCTGTAAAGGACCATGAAAACACAATTTTTCGCCGTTTTCGGCCACGAGGAAACAAACTTTAAAAGATAGTAGTCCCGAAATGGGTATTGCACGTGTATAAAACGATCTTTGAATGTTATTCGTATTCACCCACGCAGGGGCGAGCCAGGGGCGGGTATTGGGGTTCTAAACACCCCCATCGCCCAATTAGCCGAAAAAAAAAATTTAAAAATCACATTAAAAGGTTAAACATATTTTGACCAGTATAATATTCAAAGTTTCGTGACGGAAAACTTCTAAAATAGCTCTATTTGCACCTTGAAATCCAAATTGTTCCCGGGGGAGGACTCCCGGAGGTAGGTGTTCATTATATTATTCTCAGTTTTAACCCTTCCCCCCCCCCCCCTTTCCACACCTTATACACAAATCCTGGCTACGCCACTGCATCCACGTTAAGCAGTTTTCAAATAAACGTCTATAGGTAAAAGTTATACATAGTTTATCGTTCGTCGGCTTGGGTAATTGGCCAATTAAAAAAAAGTTTCATGGCCAAATGCTCAATTTTTTGCCATGAATTTCGAATATATATTTTGATGCGATATCGAGGCGTTTCGAATTCACTAACCGATGAGTACAACTGCATAATGTCGGAACCTGTTAAAGGCGTATATAGAAATTTCCAATTTCCACGTTATGTACAGTTTTAGCATTCACTGTTAGGATAGCCGATATGGTGGCCCAAATTTAGCGCCAAATCTGTGTAAAATTTAAGTATTTTGTCACTCGCTAATCTTCAACTCAAATCGGATAACTTAAACTCGTAACAATTTCAGGAAGTCTGCCTACTAAGAGTTTTTTGTCCGAAATTTGATTTCTAAAAATTTAACAAGGGAATGAAAAGTCTTTTCATGTGTATTCTGAAAATATTTCTTTAACTATATGATATAATGTACTTTTTTTTTTTTTAATTCTGTTCACTATATGTGTTAAGGATTAAAACTTTCCTTATTTCATTACCTAGAAAGGTTGAAAGGTGTAAATATTAATGGTTTTACGAATTCAGTACCCTACCTCTTAAACTTGACGCGACATCATCATACTTTTCCGACTACTGTCACCACGTAAACAAATGCCTGAAAAGACTTGTCATGAATTTTTGAGGTAGAGTTCGTCAGAGAGAAAATAATGTACAAATGTCAATTCACATCACCCACAGCTTGTGTTTACAGTAACGTGGTTCTGTAGATAAGAGTTTACTTTGGTAAGTTCGTTTACACAACAACCACTAAGAATCGATTCCAGGATTTTTGAAATGCTGCCCTATGAGAGCTGAAAAGGCTGAAAGTGTATTTCCATTAATTCTTTAGTGGGTCTTAACTCAAAATATGCAGAGTTACCTTCGCGAATTTTTCTCCGGGAGTGCTTGTACATAAACATTTATATCCGGTTTTAAGGAAATGTAAAAGGAGTTAAATGTGTTTTACGGAATCGTCGGCAATGTTTGAACCCAGTGTGATACTCGTAGTGTATTATTGTTTAAAATAACACCACCGATGTTTTAAAGCTTGCTAATATATTATTTTTAACTGTGCCGTTATGCGTGTGAAACGAGGTAAAATATTATACGTTTTAAAACTATATCAGTTGGTCCTAACACGAATGAGATTCGTTAAAATTAATTTTTGTGTTAGATGACTGTCTATGCAAATTCCTAATAATAATAAATCTAAATTCACACAAATAAAATGTTTTATTTCAGCTGGAGGACTCAAACAACGGATAGAAATTTCAATTTTTAGCCCTTCACAAGTAAACTCCCAAGTCTGCAAAGTTCAAGTAGACTAATCAATGTTTGTTTTGAGTTTAAATTCTTCCGAACACGCATTATAAACTAGTTGTAATGTTATAAAACTGGTTATTATTATTATTATTATTATTTGGCATGTCTTAGATGACGCTGAAAATTGAATCTAATAAATAAACTTAACATTTTCAAACGTAACGAATCCTTTCGCTTGCCTGACTGTTGCACATTCTTGTATTGGATTATAAATACTTTTCTTTTTTTTTAATTTTGCTTACGGTTTATTTTGTACAAATGACTAAATTAATGTGAAGTCGCATTGACATTCTCTTAATCACGGTTAATTTCGGAAAGGGGAGGGGAATGAATAATAAAATGAAAACATCATAGTAAAATAAATATAAGGTATTTTTTAAGAACGAATATAGCTAGAATAAAACTAATCGTCACAACTTGCACCTAACGCTTGACCTGGCTAAATCATTCCAGACCTGGGCAAGCCTGACAATAGTATAAGCAATGTGGTGCACAGCGAGGGTGAGTGAGGTGAGGGGACATCGCAACATGCATGCCTGTGCTAGGATTATAACCCAGGACCTCTCGCACCGTAGCCCTGTGCCTAACCGAGTACGCTACGGAGGCCGGCATAAACAATGAGGAATAAAAACTTAATTATAGTTACGTATAATCATAGCAAGAACCAAGGAGATAAAATTATTAATTAATATGTAAGGTACCTGTATAGAATATGGCCCAGTTCTCAATATGGCCCACTAGACACCATTGTGTGGTAATGCCGAGATCGATGTGGGGTCTATACACACTAGTCTCCAGTATGAACATACACCATTCATTAATATCTGTATTACATCATCCATGTGTTACATGACTAATATAGGCACGCATGATTCATGAAGCTTAAGCGTGCCATGTTCGGTATATAGGTACCTTAGTACAAAATATGAAGATATTAAAAAAATTAAAGCTAATGCTAAAAATATCCAACGTCATATTCCTACACACACGATCGCCCACACGCGTACATGCTAATTTGCATTCACCCAAATACACAGTCGTATATTCGTGCGCGCTGAACTGAATTATATAAGATTTTCTTTTAAACACTGACGTACACTGTTAAAAATTTCAGTAAATTTACGGGCAATTTTACGGAAACGTCTGTTTAATTAACGTGAACGTTATTTTGTAGCACAGTTATACGTAATTATGTTTCATTAATTAAACACATGAAAAACAACGAGAAGGAACTAAATAAATAACCAAACGCATTTATGCGCCTGCATCCTAAAGAAGTCACATAAATATGCGAGTTTCCATACGTGGAGCTAGTTGCCTTCCGTAAATTAACGGACACTTCTGGAGAATTTTTTACCAGTACTTCTCCGTAAAATAACGAAAATTATTTTTAACAATGCCACCAAATGTTTGTGAGAGTTTTTAGCAACTGTCGTTTAGTACTCCTTAGTAACATACCAAAAATTCCACCAGCATGCAGTACCACTTGAAGTACTCTCATGTACACCGTTATAAATTTTAACGGAAATGTACCGTTAATATACGGAAATAGTGTCCGTAAAAGAAAAATACGGAAATGTCTGTAGTAAATATACAGTACGGAATCATACGTAATATGTCCGTAAATCTGCTGCGGACACTTGCACGAAAAAATCGAAAATTTTTAAGTTACACAGATGTAAATATTACGGTTATATTTTAATAACATCACCAGTAAACCTGCAAATCTGTGTAAATGCAATTGTAGCATTATAAACATGTAAGTATGGCTCAGTTCCGTGTGACGAAACTGTTTTACGGAAACTTCTGTTGGATTAAATATTAAGTTTCCGTGAATTTACGGAGGTATCTGGAGAAATTTTTACCGGAAATTCCGTAAATCGACGGAGAAAATTTTTTACAGTGTAGACATATATTGTGTATTCTCAATAAGTACTCCAAGTACGCTAATCAGCGACCGAAAATTATTTTGAATAAGTATTGGTTGTGTGTCTCGGCATTAACAAAGACCTATTAGACTTCC
>PNEQ01007710.1:0-14391 GCA_003012365.1 Medauroidea extradentata
GGAGGGGGGAGCCAGAGCCGGGGGATTGTAATGGGGAGCAGATGGAATGACAGAGTAGAAAATTCTAGAAAATTATGTGACGTCATCAAAGGCAGGTGATGCAATCCAAGATGGCGACCGGAAGTGATGCAATCCAAGATGGCGACCGGAAGTGATGCAATCCAAGATGGCGACTGCAAAGGTCAAGGTCATCCAAGATAGCGACTGCAAAGGTCAAGGTCATCCAAGATGGCGGACGGGTGACGTCATCCAAGATGGCCGCCGTAAAAGTCCCCCAGTCCCATCCCCCATCCCCCTGTCCCCGGACCGCCATTTTCCATCTACTCACATCTTGCCTGATATTTAAATCCAAATAATTCGCTAAATGTTCCAAACTAGTTTTGAGATATAAAACAGTCGTTGCCTTAAGCCACTTCTAGAAAAAAAAGGATTCCTTCATTAATAATTAACAATAAGAAACGCGATCTTAAAATGTTTGAGATCAGCCAATTCATATTTGTATTTATACATTTTTGTTTTTATCTTAAATTCGTATCTTTGTGAGTGCTTCATTAAATTAGTTTTATTTAACGTTAATTGTAGCCCTTATACGGAAAACGAATCACTACACAACCGGTACACGCTAAACCATTGAAGTAAGTTTCTGGATGACGTATTTATTGCTCTTCATAATAATAGTAATAATAATAACGTTTTATAATTTACAAAGTTAATTTCGTAGCCTGTATGTAGCCTACATCCGATTCAGCAATCCTATCATCATTCAGTTCAATCCCATTCATTGCATCAAATGCAACAGCATTATCTAAAGTGTAGAAACCAACCATCACTTTTACTATCGTATGGGCAAATGTGCTTCATATCAATAAAAACACGCGTGATAACAGTTACATAACATTGACTTAAATGATTTAGTACTACAAATGTAGTCCTTTCCTCAATGGGGCCCCAGTGGTAAATTAATTTCCCCTCCCAGATAGGCGAATCCTTTTTATCCCCGGTCAGGATTAGCCCTTGATATTTCACACTTGGAACATCGTGTTGGATGATGTCGCTACCATATGGCTTTTCTCGGGGATATACTCCTTCCCGATATAATTTCGCGCAGCTATAATATATCCACCTCAATTAATCTCATCTGCTCTCGAGAAAATATACGCTAAGTCATCAAACCGTCTTAAGTTTAATGCAGCATGAGTGTGCCGTTTGCTCGACGGCGCGTGCCGTTAAAAGTAAAAATGTGTAACGTTTAAAAGTAAAGCTGTTCTGTCCGCTTAACCTATTCGCGCCACTACCTGACTTTTCACATTCGAGAGATTACAATAAATTATTGTTGACTACTACGTTTCCACTGGATATTTCCAACCATCGTAAATCATAATCTCTCTCTCTCTCTCTCTCTCTATATATATATATATATATATATATATATATATATATATATATATATGAACACTGACTGGCTGTCTGACATATAAAACTGCAGCCTAAACCACTGAACCTAGAATCGTGAAATTTTTTGTGTGCGTTTTCCTCAGGTCGTGGGCGAACACTAAGAAGGGATTTTTAGAAATTCGACCTCTAAGGGAGTGGAAAAGGGTGAAATTTTTTTTGCCTAAAGAACGTCGATAGAGCTCGAAACCGACGGCCCACCATCATGCTTTTTACTTTAACAGGACACTCATAAAAATGCATATTGGCCAGTTTAAAGTATTTTCGTAACTCAGCATTTAAGGGTCTGAAAATACCTTATATGTGTTTCCGATTAACTATCGATATCTATGGAATCCTTCTGTATAAAGAGTTGGTATTAACTTCAAAATATTGCTTACGTAAATACCCAAAAAGCAATTTTAGGATTTTTGTTTAAATTTCAACCCCCAAGCTGTAAAAAGTGGTAAAATGTGTTTTTTTATGAATCGTCTATATCTTTGAAACACAATTGGCTATCGTCGTGATTTTTATTTTAATTGGTTACGTATACAACTGTATATTATAGGAATCCAAGACGTTTCTACATTATTTAATTAAGGGGGTGAAAATACGTGAAATGTTTTTTCGATAATCCCTCCATATATATCGAACCAGTCGAGATATCGAAGTGCTCTTTGCTTTAAATTGATACTTTTGTATATATCGCAAATGCCATTAAAATAAATTTTCCGTATTAGACCCTACAGAGGTTTAAAAAGGAGTAAAATGTGTTTTCGATTCACAATCGATATATATCGATCCAATTGATTTTTATATAGCGAAGCGATTTTTGATTAAGATTGATGCTTACTCAAATACCTGAAAAGTAATTTCAAGAATTTTCGAAATTTGCTACTTAAGGAGGTGAAAAGAGGTGAATCATAGTGTAAAGTGTTTTCAATTAATCGTCGAACACAGCGGGCTATTATCGAGTTTTCGCGTTCAAGAGACACCAGTAAAGTAGTCTAAAACCCAATTGAAGGTTTTTTTTCGAAATTCACTCTCTTAGATGGTGAAAAGACCTTGAATGTGTTTTAGATAAATCCTCTATATCCATCGAACCCGTCGAGATAGACAGTTAGTTTTTGCTTCAGGATGATTATTGCATAAATTATCGCAAAAAGTTTTTAAGATTTTTCGAAATTCGAACTCTCAGTACTGTGCAATGGTCATACGTGTTTTTTTAACGAATAATCGATTTTGATTCGACGGAACGGGCTAGTGTCGTGATTTACACTTCAATTGGATACTTATACAAATGTCTAAGATGTGAATTAAAAATATTTTGAAATTCGACACTCAAAAGGGTGAAAAAGCACAAAATTTGTTTTCCATCAACTCATGATATTTATCTAACCAGTAAATATATTGAGGTGTTGTTCGCGTCAGAGTCATGATTACGTAAGTATTTAAGAATTATGTGATAGTTATTTTACTTTATAAGATAACTTGATCATTAATAATAAAACGAAGTTTGTAAACTTTCAAGGCAGGCGATCCGAAAAGCAAGTACGAGCAGCGAGAAGTAACTAGTATATGAGTTTCACTCTACAGTAACATACTGAGACGTGGTATTGTACAATCTCTATGAGCCCAGGACAAGAATATTTAATTTTTTAAATTAAATTTAATTTTCATGAATTATTTCGACATTCTGGTCTACATTCCGGGATGTTCTGGGCACCAATTCCGTTAAATGCCGCATGCGGACGTTCAATTCTGACACACAAAAACTATAAGGCAGATAGAATTAGTGCAATTTACATGTAGCCGTTTAGAACGGATAAAATAGATTATGGAGTTCACTTTCCACTTTGGTTCCTAGACAATATCATCTCACGTATATCGTCTCACTAATCTCAAGGTTGGGGCACCAAATACGGTGTGCGAAACCTTTTCCCACCACAACTTTCTAATGGAATTAAAGTTCAAGTGAATATTTTGAAACTATGTAATTGAGGGCATCACCACCAATGGTTGTGCGCAGGGTAAACAGGCATTTTTCATTCGACTAACCACGCACCTTTAGGTACCTGTAATTACCCCACAACGTAAAATTTGCAGAGCGTTAAATAAGGCCCATGCGAAGTCACTGTTAGTGGCTGGTACAAACTTTAGACTGCTTTTCGCGTGGACAGCTGTAGCTACTTATCCTGCTGCAGATTTAGTTCAACTAGCCACTTGGATGATTGACGTATCAATCTTGTGTACAAAGAGGTTTTTCAGTTAAAGTAAATTACGAATAATACTCGCGAGCAAAGCTAGTAAATAAGTATATATCATATGACCAGTGGTTGTATATAAGTGGTGCCGATATATTTCCGCAAATTCCGTATACCCCAACATATTATCATTTGATATGGAAACAAAAGTTACAAATTATATGTTTATTATGAATTTTACTATTATCTACGCAACTGTTTAAAACTGTGAAAATCACCCCAGTAAATATTTACTGAAGCATGTGAAATTATAGTTACTGTATACAAAAGTAACAATAAAAATGTGTATGTGTGTGTGTTGGCCAGTTTATGTGACACAAAATGCAGTAAGAGAGATATATTAAATAAAATTTTATAACTAATGGTTTCTCACTCAAGCAATGAATAGGTCTTATTTTCATAGTATACTACGCTTTATTTTTAGCGTACTTTCCGAATGAAAATGAAGGCATATGAGATCATCGTCCTGTATGTGTGTGTGTGTGTGTGTGTACTGTACATATGTTGTGTCCCCTAAAAAGTGTTAAACCTGTGGATCAAGTTTTTTCAGAAACGGTACACATACATTACTAACAAATACATATTGTATGAAGAGGGTACCCTAAGGCCAGAGTATCGCACCCCGAATGCAGGTTTTGTAACTGGGAGCTCGTAGTAGAGTAGACGGCCTGTGAACCCCGAAGGATGACATGAAATGAGACCCTACGATAGAGAGTTGCCAAAACGAGAACGGCAGGGGAAACGGGAGATCCCTGAGAAAACCCGCCCCCAGCGACATCGTCCACCACAATTCTCACATGCGAAATTTCGGGGAATTACCCATCCTTAGATTGAGCCCGAATCGCCTCGATGGAAGGTGAGTGGTGTGACTACTATGCCACCACGGCCCCACCTATGAAACTTAATAACCTGACTTGACTCTTGTGCATTTCGTTTATGCCCCATCCATATTTCCGAAATGGCGGTCTTTTTAACATGTTCAGATCACACTAGATATCTAAGAAACAGTATTTAAGAATTACATCAAACATAGTACACGTATATTACGTATAACGCTCACTTTACTTTTGTGTACCTTGTTCGTCCTGTGTTCATATTTTTAAAATTGCTTATAGTTATATATTTTTAGCAAAATATGTCATATATGAGGAAATATTCTTCCAGCAATCATCAATCTTGACAAACATCCTATACTACTTAGCAATTTCATTTGGCATTTGAGTATTTGTTCATTCTATAGCGATATTTTCAAAACGGTGGCCATTTCTCACATTTTAGGGTAATGTAACATACCTGAGGAAATATTTTTCTAAATTTTATCAAACCTGGAGTTTTATGTATTTTGTCCATAGTGCATTACGTTTTTAAAAATTGTTATCATTCGAATTTTTGATTACTTGAAATACATAACACTTATTTTCTCATGTTCCTTCAGATTCTGTACACAATTAGTACTCCCTCCGAATTTTTAAACACTTGAAATACATGATGACCAATTTCTAATGTTACCTTATAGAAACTGTAGCCTACACAATTAGTACTAAGTAAGCTAACGCGAATTAAAAAATATAGGTTCATATTATGTTCAAAAATGTATATATCACTCAATTTCGAAAATTTCACGACCTGAATGCATTATTTTAATACATGTATGTCAAGAACTGCAAGACTGATAGGATGCCACTTTAATATTTACAAAATTATTATCCAAAGACTTTATTGATTTCGGTCCACCATGTTAGAAGTTAGCGCGAAAATTATCTTAATTTATTATCATTTAATATTTCTAGATGTATATAAACGATTCTTAACTTAAGTGTTTACTATAGGATGCTTGTTTTAAACAGAAATTTTGACATTTTATTCGAAGACATCTATAACAACCTCCTTTTTTTTTTTTTTTTTTAATGTTTTTCGACGAAGTAATTATATATTCTTCATTAATTTTCAGTCACGAAATACATTTTTTATCTCAGTAATTAACAAACAATATGTAACTTTCAATGTGTAATTTAAATAAATATTTTACATGAATGCGAATAAGCTACTAGGTAAAATGTAGGAAGACAAGCTACACGTGGGATGCCCCTTGTCGCATGGAGCTAACGAGTTCCCAGAAATGCGATGCAGTTGTGAAGGAAGACATTCCTCCCCTTTCTTCCTCCTGCTAATCTTTCTGCGACTTATCTACATTCGCCTTGAAACTAACTGACACTCGTATAGGACCGACAAGTAAGTGCAGACATAGATTTCCTCTCATTCACAAAACATTTAGGAATTTCTGGCCAAAGTATCAGTCTTCCATTGAAAACTGGTGTGTTTCTCCCTCTTCCATTCCCATTGTGTCTTTGGCCAATATCTATCCATCCATCCAGCTAATGGGCTGTCAGGTAAGCCGGGGCTAGTCACGAGAACATTCCAAGCTTATCTTTGACAGATCGCACACAACATCCGGCGTGACCAATAGTTCTTGTCGCAGGGAACTTTTAAATATAGCCCAGGAATCTAAGACCAATTTCGGCCAAAACCTCCAAAAAATTTGTCCAAAGCTGAAATTTGGCTCACTTGCAGAGTCGAGCATGCTTAATAACATATCAAAACTTTACCGCTGAAATCCGTGTGCGTCACATCGAAATCGTGCAACAAAGTCATAAGTGATGCGTTAGTGCAGCGTTATACTAAACTGCCGCCATGAGGCGTAACTTTTACCGTACAATTAAAACAAATAGTTCAAAATAATCTAGAAACTCTGTTCTACGTAAATATGTTAAGAAATACGAAAAATGTGAAGTTCACTATACACCGTAAAACAACAAACTGAAGGAATGTATTATTTTATCAATGTTGTGGAAATTCGACAACGATTATCAGCAAAACTAAACGTCTACGTGAAAAACATGCCTAGTATATTTTGTTGCCCCTTCTTTAAGCTTTCTATTGGTATATCAGTGAAAAAGTTAACGTATTTCATTCGATTACTAGAGCAGTCTGAGCGTCGCAGTGTACCAGGTTCGGCATGGCGGACAGGTCAAGCAGCTAACACAGAATAGGTGCGTGTATTTCCAGGAATTCTAAATGTCTAGGGTTACAAACACGCCTACCTAGGCACACAAATGCCTTATGTTTAGTCTGTATCGATTCTCGTCAGATTTATGACAGGTTACTGCATTTTCGGTGGCCGGTATCTAAGTGAACCTAATTTCTATGAGAAAATTGTAAAAACTTCTCGGCAATATTTTTGAGAGTGTTTTCTTTTTACAATATGTAATTTACAGAAAAAATAAGAGAACATACTATTACCTTAAGCTCGGTAAAATAAACAGGCTATTTTTTGTATGTGGGAATTAGGATATTTCATACAGTGCGTGTGTAGATGTCGGTTAAGTCGCAGGTTACTTGTGAAGGATTATGCTCAATGATGAAAAAAATTATAAAACGTAGAAAGTGAGTGTAAAAACTATGGAAACGGAGATTATTTTTTATAGCAATTAAACCTGTTTCACTGAATAAAGACTGTTGGGCTACAAAGTAAAATAATTTTGTACGTTTACGACAAACGTTTTGAGAAGACGTTTCCAAAAAAAAAAAAAAATCGGTAAGTTTGCAAATACATTGTGAACTTTGCAGAATGTGTATCGATATACAAATATGTAAGTTTAATTAAAAAAAAAACTGCATACTTATAAATAATATTAATAAGTGTCCATTTACAAATAAATGTTTGTAAATTTTACAATAATTGGTTGAAATGACAATAAAATTTTTTTTTGGAAACCGTTTCCCAAGATTTTCTTGTAAAAATACAAAATATTTTGTAAAATATGACAAGCTTGAAAATTATTTTGTTTTACATCAAACACTGCTCATAAAAAATATGTCTCACTATTCTTCACAGGCATTTGGAAAATTTAGACAACTTTATTGACCTGCGACATTCTTGTTGTAGTAGGCCCTACCTAGACTGATAAATGTTTTGACATAATTTTACGAACACTTTTGGTAAAGTATTTTTTTTTCTAGTAGGCTATATTATTTAAATGAATACAACGGCTACCACACACCACGTTGCTTTAAAGAATATGGAGAAGGGTAGACGTGTACGCTTTGTTCGATGATAGGCTTCATTTCTGAATCTGAATGACTTATACTGTGGTCAAAAAGCAGAAATAACCAAAATGGAGAATAACCACGTGCACAGAACGGAACATGTGTGTGGAAAGAGGAATTAACCCAGATGTGCACGTAAGACGAACATCTTTTCGTGAAAATTTCTGGTTTCTATGAATGCGGAAAACAAGTGATGCTGTCTTTATCAGGTTACATATATCGTTGTAGCATAAGCTAGGTATCACAATTTTTGCAGTAAACTTTCACGAATGGTTTCAATTTATGCTGAAATAAAAATTTCTGTGCTTGTCGTCCTATAAACACAAACAAAAATAAAAGTTTCGCAAAGCTTTGTTCTTTTTAATAAGAAAAGCTGTGAACGTCGATTTTCATTGACAGGACTATTCGGTTTCAGGGTCAGTTCTGGAGAGGAGACATCCTGTAGAAATAAAAATTTTAAAAGAAAAAAAGGACAGTTACATTTCAGTGCTTAGAGAAACCGTACACAGAGAAAAATATTTGGTACATTCAACCGTGTACTTCTTTGTATATGGCGAAACAAGCGTGTGAAATTTGAATCAACAAATATTTTCTTGCCACTAAGGTTTAGTTCTCTCAACAAGGGTGTTTAATCAAATTAAATGTACATTTTGTTAGAACAACCAAACCAGTATTTGACACATTTCATATATTGCCAAAGGAACAAAGATTTTGTTGGATCAAATAAATGCTTGTTACGCCACATACAAACGTATACATCGTTAACTGGAACAAACCTTTTTCTCCGTGTAAACATTTAATCAAACTAAATAAAATAACGTAAATAAAATCTTGTGACGTCAAGGTACCCTAGTTTAATTGAAATTAAGTACGCACATTACACACAATCTTTAAAAATGACAATACCTGTGTAGATGCAAACCAACAAATAGTAACTTCTCTTGGACTTGATATTGTTCACATCAAAAGAAATAGCACATCCTACCGAAACTTATTATTCACTTGAGGATTTGTGGCTGTATGGAACATGGGCAAATTTTCCCTCATCTCCTTCGTAGAGTGGTTAGATTACGAACGTTAAAAATGGACGTGGACATCGCAACGCAAGCAAAATGAGTTTCTTCCATTCATTAACTTGAACTCTGGAAACCCAAGCGTAATCTACACAACGTTGTGCTGTGTTGTTCTATCTTATACCTAAATAGTAAGGAAACAGGGTCAGTTTGGCACTTTGTAATGTTTAATCAACCTCTTTAAATTAATGTGGTTCATATTATTACATTCGATACTTCTGGAGAACTAGCCTATGCGACTGCGACATGGAGGCTACCATATTTTGATGTCCTTGAAGGAATCGGTGGGAAACACAGTCTCAGGCAGTAATTTGCTTCATCGTCTGTCACATCTGTGATCTCAGGACATGCACATACAAGATCGTTTCGTGCCCATTTCCTTATTCAAGTAGCTCTTGGTCATTTAATATGATGCATGTGATCCGATAAAAATTATTTGAAGTAAATTGAAATAAAAGTGTTCACAGGATTCTCTGAAAATGAACTTCCAGCATTAGGGCCCTGCCAAACTCAGAGCTGTGACGCGAGCAAGGATAGTGATATAAGCTATATGTTAATAAGTATTCTACGTGGCTCGGTACTTGTCTAACCTATGTACATCCCACCACTAATTGTTCTGTTTTCGGTAAGGCCCGCACTGCTACAAGACTTTTTAGAGCTTTTAAAAAATACTATATGAAAGTACTCGAAAACTTTTCATAAATATTTTCCTGTAATTTTAGTCCTATAGCAATATTCTCCTCTTCTAAATGAAGAATTTATTTCTGTCCGATAGCGATATCAATAAAAATGATAGCACCGCCGAACATAATTTAACTTGTAAATCACTATAATTGCTCATGCCACGACTCTGGTAGGCAGCGCACTCAATTAACACTGTCTTGTCCATTACTGTAAATTCAAATATTGACAGCGTATCCGTCAGTCGCACTGTAGATCTATGTCAATATTTCGACCTAATAGGTCACACACGGCAGTTTATCAACGCACATTTCACAGGTTTTGCCGTTTACGAACAATATTTCATTCAGTACATGAAAATGCAACACTAAACTACCTAGGGACTTTTAAACTATGTGAAAATGTAAGGCACTTTCAGATTATCTTAAAATGTCAGTGATAATTGTATTTTTTGCGGTTGTATAGTCTTTATTTATTTCTCATTTTGTGTGGTAAACTGTGTTTTGGTTATTTTCGTAGAATTTTTATGCTAGGCATAGCAGTCTGTGATTTAATGTAATGTTTTATGTATGTATAATAGAACTATGATAAAAAGTAATGCTAATTATCACTACAAATCGGTAATTTAAAAATGGCCAAATTATTTTATGAATTGTAGAGAGTATATAAAACAAAGCTAGAACCCATATTGAACATAAATTTAAGTGTAAATGTTGTCGAGAACGAGCAGAGGGAAGTGGAATGTAGCAGTAGTTTGACCTGTCCGCCGCGCCGAACCAGGTACACTGCGACGCTCGGACTGCTCTAGTAATCCAACGAAATACGCTAACTTGTTAACTGATATACCAATAGAAAGCTTAAAGAAGGAGAAACAAAATATACTAGGCATGTTTTTCACCTAGACGTTTAGTTTTTCTTATAATCGTTGTCAAATTTCCACAACATTGATAAAATAATACATTTCTTCACTTTGTTGTTTTACGGCGTATAGTTAACTTAATATTTTTAGGTATTTCTTAACTAATTTACGTAGAACAGAGTTTCTAGATTATTTTGATCTATTTGTTTTAATTGTACGGTTAAAGTTACGCCTCATGGCGGCAGATTAGTATAACGCTGCACTAACGCGTCACTTATGACTTTGTTGCACGATTTCGATGTGACGCACACGGATTTCAGGGGTAAAGTTTTGATATGTTATTAAGCATGCTCGACTGTGTAAGTGAGCCAAAATTCAGCTTCGGACAAATTTTTTGGAGGTTAAAACCTTTGATTCCTGGCCTAATAACGTACGCGTTTCAAGACCAAGCATCACCAACAAAGTCTAAATATTTTAAAGCGTATGGTGGGACTATACAGGGCAAGCAATCGTAACACATGATAAAATAAATCAGCAGATAGGATTTAAGACAAGAGTTCTGTAATGACATTTTAAGGTAGCGACAACCAAATTTTAGTACTAGCAAAAGAATTTTCATTAATACTTTACTATGTGAATTATTAGCAGAACTATTTAGTTAATGTTAAAAGTTATTAAAATTATTTTGTTGTACGAACCTATTTTCTATAGCAGGAATAGTGTGTTCTGTAGCTGGAACTTCTATACCTACAGATGGTTGTAAATACAATTTTACTTTAGAGTAAAGTTACGAAAGAATAACATGATATTGTAAACCCAAGAGTGCTGGTAAATAACTGTATGAATGTTTCGTAGGAATTATGTTTTTTCTTCAAAAGTTTACTGGAAAGTGTGGTACTCAACAACAGTGTTGTGGACTCTGAGACTTTCTGGCATTCTGTTATGACAGAGGTAACATTGCAGAGAAAACAAACAAGTATGATTACTGTAACAGAGCCGTATAAGAGAAATCGTATGATTCTGTTGATATTACAGAATTGATATTTTACAAATGAAAAATTTACCTTAACGTGCCTCCTTACCTGCGCCTCAAATGCGTTGCAGCAATATTGGCTATTCTGTTTTTGACGAAACTATTTAACGTACATTATATTTTATGTTCACGAAAAGAACACACACTTCAAACTATGTCTCTATAGTTTTAAAAATTAGAAACATAATTTTTTTGGCCCCTCAAAATGGCCGAAATTGGCTTTTCCAGACTTCCGTATCTAGAAAAATAACAACCGGATTAAAAAGATACAACTATAGAAACGAGTTTTATACTTAACTATGCTGCCCACAAATAAAATAATGTGGTCACTGCTCAAAGACACATACTAAAAATGATAACAGTAAAGCACTGCCTGCTAGCTGAGTGGCTTGCGCGGAGAGGTGATAATACATTACATACGTCTGTCAACGGCAACCTTACTGTTTCTGCCTCTCACACACAAACGCATCCTATCTATAGGGAGGCACCTTAATCGTAACTGCATTGTGAAATATAGGAGGAAATATCTGATACGGTTGAGATTACAGAATTTGTATTTTAGAATTGACATACGATTGTGGGAAACACAACACTGCCGCATATTGTTAGACGGACGAACCAACTAAAATACGTGTGGTAGCTACAACAGTGTCGTGAATGCTATATGTTGTTAGCTCTAGGAACTTCTTGCTACTATAGTATATAACTTATTGATTAATTTTTAAGTTCTCATTTTTTATTATGTGACTATTGGACCCCTGAGAACCAGAGAGGATCATTTTTACTATGCAGAACTACATTACCACCCTTAAGGGTGCCGTATACCCGCGCGTGAGAGGCTCAAAAGCGACGGAGCTGTAAGGTCGACCTTGAAGCGCGCATCAAATGCCGCGTCGCCTCAACGAGCCAAGCGTTGAACTAGCGGGCAAGGTTCCCGCCGAACAGTTTTTACTATGGGACTTTAAGCGAAGACCATATAATTTCATCTTACGCGACGAAAGGGGAAGAGTCGCTCTACAGGTCTATAATATTCAGAATATCGTGAAATGATTACTCTTACATAAAAATCAGCGTCTAAAGTCCCGATTCGGTCACTTTCACACTCAAAAAATACTAGTTAGGAACGATAACAGTTAATGGCAATATTATAGACCTGTACTAAGATCCTTAAATGCTTTTCGTAGCCTAACCGCGTGACAACATGTTGAATGGTTTTCGAATGAAATCAGGATTGTTAAAGGTCTGCGCGCCTCTTCACGATTCTAGTAGACGGCGCCCTTAAGGCGCCCGCCTACTAGCCGTGTGTTTGTGTGAGTGAGATACGACGCAAAGGGCGATGTTTACCGGCTCATCTGGTGTGATATCGCCTCAACCGCAAGACACTGAAACGGCGTGCAGTGGTATCGTAGATCACTCGCCTGACTGATACTTTCAGTGGTGACCCCATCTTTTTATTGGTGGAAAGTTTTAAGCTAAGTCGATTGTATGCTTATAGAGTAGTTTCACACGAATCGCGCGAGTAGTTTTACAGATATAAAAGGTTGAAAAAATAGTTTTTAGCCATTTTGAGGAGCTTCGAAATAATTTTTCTAATAGACGTGACGCTTTGAAACGACTCTTCAGTCATCGTTTGGAGTGTAATTTATTTTCGTACATACACACATTTGGCATTTGTGGAATAGTTTCTTTAAAAAAAAACGTATTTGCGAACACGCTGTAACGCATTTTAAGCGCTCGGTAGCCTGTGTCGTCCTGAGCGCGCAGCACGTCCCAGGCATAACATTTGCCTGACCAGGTGTATAGAAACTGGTAGGAAATAAGTGAAACCCTTTAGTTCAGAAAAAAAAAAATACTGAAACAAAATTTTCCTCGGCAACTAACAAGTATACTACAATTTAATTTTAACAGGTAGTTTACAACATGTTATATAAATAAAATATAAATCATGGCACTTGACAAATGAAGAAACTGTGTTTCATACGTTAACAGCGTTCAAAAATGGTCAAAACATAATTGTATCAAATGAAAAATATTTAGAACAGCTGGTTTTACTTAATTTTTAAGGCTCAGCAACAGAAGCTGCGGCGTGGAGAATTTTTCATTTTACCACAGTGCATGACCTAGTGCGATTTCAGTAAATGATAGTAAACCGAAATCACGATGACCAGGTGGGGGTCAAACTCGCGTTTTGCCAAACGCGTTATCGCTTTCAGATGCGTTCGTGCGAAAAATAAAAATGTTATTGACACCTGACAAAGGGTCGTTCCGTGCAAACTTCTTATAGTGGGCTTTCCACCATTCAGTTTTACTATACAACAGCCGACATTTCAAAAAACTTCACCATGTGGTTCATGAATTAAAAACTCGGGAAAATTCTACTGTAGACATTATGCTAATATTAAAAGATAAAGTAGGAATAATTTCGCCACAACGTTTTTGTGCTCTGGTTCAATTACGCAATGCAGATTTTGCTGGCAATTGTGTTCCGCTACAAATGTGAAGCACCATATCACTACGAATACACATTTGACTCCCGAGTAAGTTATTTTCGAAAGTTACGACTCATGTAATACGAACCTTGTCTCAACTTCTCGAATGTTTTCTTTCGGTTACTGGATTGGAGATAGTAAAAATTATTTTCATATTTACCACTGTTTTTCGTCTACATGACTTCATAAAATGTCATCGTCACCGCTGAAAATCTCAATATGTGTGTTCCTACATGAACGCTACACGCCAGTATGCGTTTAGAGGCCACAGCGATATATGATGTGTGTTCTTGGGTTATCCTTTCCACTTCAACGTAGTTGGGCCTCGGACTACTGGACAGGTGGCAGTCCGATGGCGTGAATGTTTCTCATGGAACATTACCGTTAATAACGAATTTTCACTGTTAGAGCGACTATTCTCCTGCAACTTAGTAACGCAAACAAATATTTTAGT
>PNEQ01007726.1:0-36393 GCA_003012365.1 Medauroidea extradentata
ACACGTTAACTGAATCGGAGATGGAATGTGCAACTAAGATACTAGCCATGAAATCAAAGTCTCTTTATATGTAGGTATGTATTACATTGCATTGTTAAAGGTAGTAATGCTAACAAGAAAATTAAAAAATTTCAGGTTGCCAAAGAGATACCAACTTGAAATTTGGACTGTGTGTTCAAGAAATATGTACAAACAAATTCAAATTTTTTTCAATTTTTTAAAATATTTCATTTTTATGTAATTACAAAATTAAAATTTCAGAACATACAAAAAAACATTTTAGTTACAAATTATACCATGTGATATATCAAATGAAAGCTCATTTAATAAGCTTTAAAATGAGACCTTGCACAAGTCTGTAGCTCTAATAGATTCGTAAAAAAAAATTGCATTTGAAGTTACAATGACAGAGTGATTTTTAAGCTTTTTGGAATTAAAAAAAAATTCATAACTCCAAAAATGACAGTCCCAAAAATCTAAAAAAAATTAATTATGCCTTATATAGTTATAAGGAACACACAACGAAAAAATGAATTGGTTATGTGATATGAAAATTTAAGGCACTGGTTGATTTGACATGGAATGACCCAGAAACGCTTTCAAACCTGAGATAGTTGACTCAATTTCTATCATCCAAGATGCTTTAATAAAGAGCCAGGGGCAGGGGAAAACGCCACTTACAATAAGAGGTGGACAAAATGAAATGGAATAGTAGTGCCATACATATGGAACTAGCTACTTGAACCATACATTTTTGAATGTTCTTCAGTAACTATTACTATTTGTGCTATAATTATTACCATTGTATCATAAGTATTACTCTTTGTATCAAGTCTGCATATAGCACCATAACTACTGCACATCATTATACATAACATGTAATATACACATTATTTTTAACACTGTTTAGAAGAATTGTAATATATCATTATATAATTGAAAAGAACAAAGAGTGACACGTTTTAATTGAGAATCAAGAATCAAAATTGAATTTCTGGAACCACTCCATACGTAAAATTTCTTTCAATTTTGTTCCACTATCGAAAGTATTTAAAGTACTGAGAGAATCAAACAGAAATAAAATTCCAACATCGATTATAGAGATAGGGAGAGAGAGGGAGAGAAAGGCAGAGAGAGAGCTGAATTCACAAACAATCACTTGTAATTAATTCTTTCTACTGTACACCTTTGTCAGCACATTTTCCAACGTACAACTACTAGCTCAGATTGAGCAAGCCCGAATTATTACGAAACCCAATTTGTAGGATCCGACCTGAACACTGTTCATCTCAGCCCGACCCAGCCCGTACTCAAACGAAACAGGTTTCGGGCTGAGTCTACCAGATTACTTGCAGATTCGGGCTGGGTCGGGCCATGTGCACATTTAATTTTGGTCAGGCCGAGGCTTGGTTGGGGCAGGGTTAGCAGGCCTCTGAAACCAAGGACGTAGCTGCAATATAAAATGGACTATACAGATAACTAAGGAAAAGAGTATTTTCTCAAGTTTTAGTGATATAATTCACATTCATGACATGCAATCAATAAAAATCTGTATTTTTAATTTCTATCAGAATTTTTTTGGAGATATCGGAAGCCGAAGATATTAAACATTTTCTGCAAGCTCGTTTCTATTGTATGAAAATGTCTATCCAGGGCATGGTTTACCTTTCTTTTATGCACAGTTCATTATTTATTGATTTTAAAAAATAAAATAAACACTTCTCCTGCCTTTTCTTTTATTTATCAACAACACAAAACCTATTTTCATATTTAGGCATAAACTAGCACAATATACATGAGTAACATGTCTTTTAAATTGAACACAAAGTGAATCAGAATCAGTAAGAACATAGTGAGCAATACACATAGAGTAAAATATTTACTAATGCCTGTATACCGAACATAAGACTGTAACTAATGCTTGTTAATTCAATACATCTGTAAAAATTCATGTGAAAATAGTATGCATAAACTGAAAAATATTAAATAAGTTATTTTTACGTACTCATTTTGTGTTCATTTAAGTTTCCTTGCTGAAATTATGGTATACTTACAAAGGAATTATTAAAAGTTTTGTGTAATTTGTCTGGACAACTATAGAGAAAGTAATGAATAGCTGGCTGCACTACTGTAAAGGCCTCGACAGTTTGCATTTAGAAAAAAGGAAAGGAAGTCACCGTATTACATAGAGAATAACAGCCAGTTTTAAATCTAACTAAAATTTAATTGGTGAGAGGAAAAACTTACACATTCCACAAAAATAACAATTGAAACTGAGACAGCTATTTTACTCCCAAGATATACATCCATTTGTTAAGCGGAAGAAGGAATGTAATTCAAGAACACCAGCTGCGTTGACAGAACATTGGACATGCTAATGAGTAGAAGAAAAAACATATTCAACTATGTCAGGAATGAGTGCCCTTCTGTCCTTAAATGCAGTGGCAGCAGTGGTACTAAGAAATTTGTTTTCGTTTGTTTTCCACCATGACTTACAAACATCTGTGTTGTGTTTTGTGAATAATTAATCATACACTGTAGAACTTGTGCTACTGTAAAAGTTAAAATAGTTCTGCTAATCTGTATTGTTCTACGTAAATGATAATGTCCTCTGAGATGTTGACAAGGAAGAACCTGTACAGGAAATAGAAAAGTAAGAAAGATGGCGAGGGGTTGAGCTTGTAACATCAAAAGGGTTACTTGTCCCCGCAAAAAATTGGGACCAAACTTTGGAGCTCGTAACATCAAAAGGGTTACTTGTCCCCGCAAAAAAAAATTGGGACCAAACTTTGAGTGTATGAACAAATGCATGGGTAGTTTTACTGTTGAACAAAAATCACTTTTCAAAACAGTTATACATTGGCAGGCCCAAAAATGAACAGGACACTTTCCTTATAAGGTTAATGGAGAGATGTGACATCTGCAGACATGGACCATCAACAAAAATTTCACAGACATGTTTATCCTTATTTTCATATTTTTCTCTAAGAAATTCTGAACGCACTCAAGTCTGCCATGTGGCCTTTATTAGCCTTCACGCAGAATCACACAAAATAGTGATTAGGTTATAATGTCTCTTAAGTGAAAAGTGAACCTCCTGTTAAAATGATAAGTAAACACAATACACAATAACAGGGGCAATGTTCTTCCAGCAACTATCAATGGCATTCATGAACATATTAATGCAATTCCAAAACATGTCTCACATTGCACATAGAAACCAGTAGCATACTTGGATGAAGAACCTACAGTAACCAAAATGCACACATTGTTTATTGAAAAATATCCTGACTTTCAATAACATACTTAAATATGAATACTAAGTAATTTCATTTGAATTTTTGATATAGGTTTGGGAGGCTAAGTAATTTCATTTGAATTTTTGATATAGGTTTGGGAGGCCTCAAGTGAATGTGTGCCGCACATGTGTGGATTTGGTACCAAAAATGAGGTCAAACAGCAATAATGATGATGTAAAACATGTAGCTGCAGGCGAGTTTGTGATGTACAAATGGTGGGTAAAGAAGTTATATAAGAAATTAAAAACTATTCCGAAGATGTGCAAAACGGAATAACAGAATACAGCAAGTTTATGATTATATGCAAAACCTTCAGTTTCCATTATTGCCAATGGAAGAGATGTTTTATCATGAACAGTTATGGTACTATTTTTTCAAAATTTTTAACATGAGAAATGGATAAGCATATTTCTAAACCTATCCGAAAGGAGATGCAAACAAAGGGCCAAATGAAGTTTGTACATTTGTATTAGATTTCACTCAGAACAATATCCCTTTAGAGTCAGTGTACTGGACTCGTGAATCGTGCTGTAGCATGGTACGGAAATAATTTTTCTTGTGCAACTATTATAAATGTTTCCAATGAGTTTATTTACGAAAAGAAAACACACTTCAAACTGTGTCCCCATGATTTAAAAAATTACGTTCGCTTACTAAAAACATGATTCCCAAGCTTCTCAAAAGTGCTAAAAATGGCTTTTTCATGTTACTGTAGCTGAGTAAATATTGATCGTAATTCTATAACTAAGACATTGAAACCTGCATTGGACATTGCCACAAACTTTCCACAAAAAAAAACAGGGTCATCGCTTAAAGTCCCATTCAAAAATACTATCTGCGAAAACACTGCACGCTAGTTTAGTCCTTCTCGCCTAGAGGCGATGAGGTGTTTGAAGAGACGTGTTATGTTCAACTTATCGCCTTCCACATTCCCATGCCCCAAACATACAGAGAAAGCTACAGTCTACAGATGCTTCATGTGTTTAGTGATGGATGCATGTGGAGACCAAAACCGAAACCACACTCTTTGTAGACGCTTAGAACTATGAAAATGACTAATCAGTTTAAGTCATAAAGTGAAACTTCCCAATACCGGACACCTCTGGTGCATAAAAAAATGTCCGGTATTGAGAAGTGTCCGCTATTAGGAATTACAGTAGTATATAAAAATATAGTACATATATAAAAAATTTAAATACAAAAATGGTAGACCTACATAATTTTCTTAACTCTATACTGCATTAAACACTCGCTAGTCCAACGCCGAATATTTGTGGTATTTTCGGAGAAATTTTAAAACCTTTCGACGATGTACGGCAATAAATCTTACCACGCGCCGATACAGCTGGCTGGCCGACGTGACTCATCCACACACACTGGCGTGGCGAGCACGAGACCGTGTGGCTTGTCTACACGTCGCTCGCTGTCGCTCGCACTGTCAGCCGGTTCGGCATGTGAAATATTCCCGAGTCGTGTGTCAAAGTTTCCGAGATTGACGTGGGTGATTATTAAAAAAAAAGTTTGATGCCAATGTTTTGTGGCGCACATTTACGTTAACTGCAACTCATGTCACCCTAATTTGTCCATTGTTCTCAATGTGTGTGTGAACAAATCCTCACTTCATATGCATTCAGCTAAACTCGGGTATTTTCATACGGCTCAAATAATTGAAAGGCATGAAAAAAAAAATGATAACGTTTTCTACACTATCAATCTTCCGAGTAAACATCACAGCCTCAGAAAGAAAGAAACAGAGGCAGGTTAACAGTTAAATTACATTGGTTATAAAAATGGTACAAAATTATCTTAATTATGTATATTAACAAGTAGGCACCGAGTAACGTTAAGTGCAACTTCAGTAAATTCGCAGTACCGGCAACGGACTAAAGAGCGTAACCCTTACGTTATTCGGCTTTTAACTTACTACCCTTCATACATTGCACTTACACTGTAATCTCCGCCCTCGACAGTTTTTAAGCGTACAAAGCCAGGCACAAGAACACAATACAGTATGGAATTTATCTTACTTAAAATATTGTTCGGTTTTTGTTTGTTTTTTACTATCAAAACAAATTTTCCTCTCCATGTGCAACTTCCTTAGCTATTTCCAAGGCCTTTTCCCTTATTAAAGTACCAGACAAAGGAATGCTGTTGGCCCTCGCTCTACAAAACCACTCAAACGTTAGTGTATCTACAGTCAGCCCTTCCGTTTTTGGGAATGTACGTTTGCTGGGACCGCAGCTATTCTCCGTCCACGACTTCAGTATTGCTTCTCTATTTTTTATTATGTCGGCAATCTGAGTTTTCCCCACGTCGAACTACGCAGCAACGTCACGGACACTTAATTTTTCTTTTTCATGCATCCTAATCACATTTAATTTATCCTCTAAAGTTAAACGTTTACGCTTCTGAGACATTTCACACAAAATAAGTCACTCAATTACAACTGCTACACTATTATGTGACGTGCATGAAAAGAAGAATAAACAATGACTAAGCGCTACAACACATGTCGCATGCGTGTGTGGTGGGAGGATCGAGTTACAAGGCAGCTGCGCACGCGCGTTTGTGGGGGGGGGGGGTCGAGATAACGCAAGGCTACGGGCTACCTGCTCACAAGGGGTGTACAAATCGCACTTTCTTAGTTACGACTCGCTGCCGAAACATTCATTGAAATTGCTTTGCACCTGTTTTCGCGCTTTTTTTGCGCATTTTGTCCGTTATTCACTACTTATTATGTGTCCGCGTCCATTAATAAGAATGTCCGTTATTTGGAGAGTATTTCTCCATAAGGCTCCATGTTAATCTGCCGGTGATTGGAAAAATGTCAGTTTTTCGGAAGTGTCCGCTATTCGGTATAGGTCATTCGGAATAAAGTGAGCACTAAAGATTTAACCTTTGAAAAAAATCACTAGCCGTTGCTGCATATAATTCAACATTGACAACAGTTACATTACTGCTTATACAGTTGGCAGCAAATTATCGCACATAGTTCTGTGTATTTTATATTTAAATACAACATTACTGAAAGAACATCAAATGGAATCGACCTCTCCGTATTTAATATACTTTAAAATATTTATTTATGATAATATTGACATACCTACTGCCTGTATAAGTTTACTTAAACTGCGCCAGTAGAAAGTGATTTAATCCGGGCCGTTCAAATTCAACAGTCATTAGCGAAAGGCGTCTAGCGCTACGCGCACAGACGTAGTTAATTATTTCACCGACAGGTAGCATCAGAGTTAGGTTTTCGCCACTTGGCTTGGAATACCGGCCTTGGAAGCATTCAATGACGGTACCGGACGGTACAAGAGGAGAGCGTTGTTGTATTTGTCTGTTGTGCAATAAATATGGGTTTATGATAAAACACATTCAAAAGTATTAAAAGTAACTGTTTCCTCATTGGTAATATGTAAGTTGCTATGTGTTACAATCGCCAACATGAGTATCTTATTTAGAAACAGCAATTTTTTTTGTTTCATACACTAAGAAAATACGTTGTTTTTGTTAAGTGCGTCGTTGTTCATGGCAGTATAACTGAACAGGTTTGGATTCTTAAATTGCGTGTGTCATTATGGCATGTTTTTTTGTGGCGGTCTTGAGTTATAAATTCAATTTTCATGTGTACATATTTACGAGATAAGTAACGGCAATAGTGCGGGTCATATAAATTACAGTCGATGCACAGAAACCAGTACTAAAAGATGTAACTCGCAGGTATTTATAACCAACATTATTATTGGTTATACATTTTATTCAATACCCGTGTAGATATTGTTGATAACATTATCAGCCCAGTGTGTGTAATGTAGATGTAAACATTGTACAAGCCTATGTAAATTAAAGCACGTGGCAATGTTTACGTTTACATACCGCGGAAAGATATAAACTGGCAGAAAATAGAAATTAATCAGGGCTTTTTTGAGCGCTCACTTTATCCCGAACCACCTATAGTGTCCGCTAAGGGAAGTTTCACTGTATATCAGTACTACCCAGCACGGAGCCACAGCTACATGCAGTGTGACTATATTTGGTACTGTTATGAATTTCCAACCCAACATCACCTCTATAGTAAAAAATGCGGCCGGGGGGGGGGTGTAAACACAGAAGTATAAATGACTGGTGGTGTAGCGCATCACCCAGCAGCTTGAAATTCCATTACGTCTAGGAAATAGTTAAGACTGTTTACCAAAGAGGGATCAAAAATACACCAGGGATGACTCCACCCCATAAAATCATAAGAGGTCAATCAAAAGGCTGAACAATGACACAAGGAGTGGGGGCACAAAGAGTGGTGAAGACTTCCAAGGAAGAGCCTGGGGTGTCTCGCTTGAGGGACGACGGGACCAAGAGACCTTGGGTCGAGAGCCACCAAGAACTTGTGGACTTAAATCGCAGACAACGTGGACTAATACTCCTTCCACAACCACGGTGGCAGCCTGCTGACTGGTGAGCATCAACCTGGTAGTTCGAAAAAGAAGAGCAATCCTGTTCCTTTATCCACTTATCTATCCTTCCTTCCGATAGTTATTTGAGCTGATTTTAACATTAGGCTTCCTGATAATTACTAAAGACAGTTACCTTCATTTTATTATATTTTGTTACTCTTCCCTTCCTTCCTAATTATATTACCTTGGTTCTTGAGCCATCTGCGAAACTGCAACAGGCTCAAAAGAACAGTACTTTGAAGCTGGAAGTTCAATGTCACAACCAAGTGTACTCTCCAGAACAAAACAAAATAATGATTGAAAATGCAAAGAAACCCAAGCCAACCATTCAAACTAAGAAGGTGAAATGTGAAGATATTCTCTACAAAAAAAAATATGTCCTGAGTATTTTGTAAAACTTCCTGACAGCACTGAGGATAAAAAATTACTTTTTGCCATTAGTAAATACAGACACTTCATCTATCGCAGTGACATAAAAACATACTGTCTGTAAAAATAAAAATAAATATTTCTTTAACTTTAAAGTAAATTGTATTGATGATAGTGACATTGGAATATTAATTCTAATAAATGAAAGAATTCAGCATGAAATTTTTAATAGGTTACCAAAATTTCAGATACATAGCTATACAATTGTTTTTATGAGAAGGAAAAATGAGAAAGAATGCCTGTCTGGATGGTTTCAGGAAATACTTTGCTACAAACAGATTCAGCTTCGAGGGCATGTAGCTAGGAAACGGTTCAACTTAATTTTTTTTTAAATTTATGTGGGTTCATAAAATGATGCATAGATAAAGTACACAAAGTTCCATCAAATTCTGACACGGGTGGTTTATGTGCCCAGGATGATTTAGCGTGGAATGACTCAAAAGTAAACAAAAAATTAACTTAAAAATAAATCCAAATAAAAGAACACTTTCACTGTGAAGTATCAACTAATTACCTGCTGATGCCACTGTCAGGGATCTGCCATACTTTCACCACACAGTCTTCAGAGCCACTGGCTATTACGTTGTCGTTGTGTGGACACCATGCTATGTCCAACACAGGACCTTTGTGGCCTCCTACAAGGGGGTGATCTGCAGCTATTCGACCAACCTGGTAGGCAAAGTTTTATTTCACGTGCTCTATTTTCATTAAATTATTTTTTAAAGAATAACACAAAACAACATGCGCACTCAACACAGATTGCAATACATTGAAAATCTTGTACTAAAAAATAATACAAAAAATACAACGAAGATTACATTGGCTAAAAGCTTCCCTAATTCAAACCATGTTTTAAATTAAACTAACTCATACAAGTCTAAGAATACACCAGAGGGACTAAAGAGGCCAGACAGAGTTCCGTACTTAAAATGAACATTACGCATTGGTCGGCCAGAATGCTCATTTCCTTGGAGGGTTAAACTTGTCAACTGTAGTAAAACTTTTAACAGCCAAGTTGTTTACTGTAACTTTTTTTTTTGTGGCAAAATACCGTTAACTTCATTTTACTGAATTAACTCTGTCATAAGTTGATATCAAATCATAGTATGTAGTTCCCTGTATTTTATTATTTGAACACAGCATTAGTGAAATAACTACAAATTCAATCGACCATTCTGTATACCAAATACTTCAATTACAAATCAGTATACTACAAATGCATTTACGAGATTAGTAACTCAAACAGTGTGTGTCGTAACCAATCAGAGTAGAGAAACCGGTGTTATAAAATGTTAACTCGCAGGTATTTATAACTAAGATTACTATTGAGCATATATATATATATATATATGCAGTGCATGTTAAATTAATTAGTAGATACTATAGATAACATTTATCGGAGCAGTGTAATGTAAATGTAAACATTGTACAAGCCTATGTAAATAAAAGCACGTGGCAATATTCATGTTCACATGTGGTGGAAAGATATAAACTGGCAGAAAATAGAAATTAATCAGGGCTTTATTGAGTGCTCACTTTATTCCGAATCACCTATAATGTCACTAACAAAAAATATCACGAGCTAAGTCCTTGTCTGGTTAAAATTGTATAATACTGAGTAAATTTGTGTATATAGTGCAAATAACATCAGCTTCGTTAGTAAATATAAAAAAAGTGATATTTTTAGAATGAAATCAAATTGGAAGGTAAGGGGTTAAATGAAAATAAATAATTCAAGTGTGACATATTTGGAACTCCAAAAAAAAACCTAAGTCACAAAATCAGCACGCTGCCACAATATCACTGTAGCTTTACTGCAAAAGAAAAACATGATCTGTACATTCACTACCTTAAATCAAGGGAGTCAAAAAACTTAATACGACCACAGTTATTTGTTTCCAAAAAAATATTTTCTTTCACAGCATAACATAACCAATGAACATGTTTGTTTATAATCTGCTTTGTTGGATTTGGTTGCTTGGACATATGCCATTGCAAAATAAATTACTGTCAAAGAAAACTAAAGATAATAGAAAAACATAAAAAGCAGTGTATGCTTTAAAATGTCAAGTGATTACATACACAACATAAAATTCCAAAAAATGGAATTGGGTCAAATAAATCTTGGAACAAATAAATAACAAATGAAAATAATAAAAAAATTTAAAATTTAAAAAAAAGATACCCAAGTTTACATGCGACACAACGAGACGAAAACATTGGTGAAACTGGCAGAACTCTATCAACCCGAATCAAAGAACACAAAAACAATTGCAAGAAAAGAAAAACCCAAAAATCTTGATTGGTACACATGCATGGGGAAATAGCCACAAAATTCTTTGGGAAGACTGAAAAAACCACTTACACAGGAAACCGACAAAATTAAAAGCAAAATCAAAGACTCAGTCTGCATTCTAGCATTAGCAATATTTACAGTGATCAGAGTATTGAGTTAAAAAATATGTGGATCACATTGATTCCGAGAGAAACAACTTTACAGCACAAAACAAAAGCAAACACTCAACCCACCACAACCAATCAGAGTCAATCTACGCTGCGCAACCAATCAGGAGACAGCTGGTCTCCCATTGGCTGAGCAGGATAAGTGGGTTTACCCTATATAAACCCATGGCTTTCCAATCTCCTCTTCAGTCGCACTGTGTGTGTTACCTGAGGATGGGAACAGATTCCAGATCCCGAAACGTCCTTATACTGTCTGGAAAACTACTGTGTTTTGTTTCGTCTCATTGTTGTGTCATTTGTTGTTTTTCTGTTCGTGTCTGATATCTACTGTGTTTTTGTTTTGTCTCATCGTGTCATATGTAAACTTTAATTTCTTTTTTGATTTTTCATTTGATTTATTTTAATTTATTATCTATTTGTTCCTTGTTTTATTTTACCCAATTCCATTTTTTGGAATATTATGTTGTGTATGTATCCTGTTGGCTAAAGCATACTCTGCTTATTTATGTTTTTCTAGTATCTTTAGTTTTCTTTGACAGTCATTTATTTTGCAATGTAGTATGTCCAAGCAACCAAATCCAGTCATATACTCCCATTGCACAGTTATTTCTAAAACTCAAGTAAGAGTGAACGGAGAATAACTTACTCATATGTGTTCTTGTTACTGTGGAGAGTTTCGTTGCATGAAGCCAGGGTTCCCATTAAAATTTTAATGTGGTCTTCCACCCAGATGTGTTAACAGTGCGTGAACTTTTATAAATTTGTAATCTCAAATGTGTGCGGGTTTGCTGGGATATTTTGTGTATGGCTATGCTAATATTTCGTAATATTCCTTAGTCTTAGGTTAAGTAAATCACTGGTTATGTTATGTTGTGAAAGAAAAATATTTTTTGGAAACAAAAAATTGTGGTCATATTAAGTTTTTTGACTCCCTTGATTTAAGGTAATGAATGTACAGATCATATTTTTTTTTTGCAGTAAAGCCACAGTGATATTGTGGCATGCTGATTTTGTGGCTTAGGTCTTCCTTTTGGAGTTCCAAACATGTCATACTTGAATGATTTATTTTCATTTAACATCTTACCTTACAATTAGATTTCATAGTTTTCATCTACAAATATTACTTATTTTATATTTACTCTGCCACCGGTATGAACATATCATCCCTTGAAGAATCATGTGTAACGGGGCGCACATTATTCAAACACAGTTAACACTATCAACTGATCTGTGCAAGCCGATAACTCAAACAGAGCAGAACACAAATTCCCAACAGAAAAAACATCAATGCCATCTGCACCATTTTCTATAGTGCTTTCCTGTAAATGAGTGACTTAGGATTATGAACGGCCACCTTTATGACTGGTACATGATCCCTTGCATTTCCCGACAGTGGATTATTTTTAACCTTTGTACAGTCCCTATCTTCTCAGCTAATTCTTTCCTGGTACTCCCTACTTGTAACAAAGATTTGTTCTAAGCTGGTGGAGTAAGGAAAGTCTGTACAATGCAAACAGTACTTCTGGCTTCCAAAGTTCCTTTCTTTGGGGCCTCAGCATTTGCTGGCTGCTACAGTATCTTTGCTACTTCTTGGCACTCATTTCTTGTTTCCACCACTCCAACTCCTTGTTTTCTAGCTCCCTCTGACTGTATGCGCTGCGCATCCTGGTATGTATACCCTTCAGCAGATGGTATGGCAACTGGAACATTCAACACTTGGCTTAGTGAGTACTGGACTCTGACTGTATCCTGTGGTTATCGGTTTTTTTTGTAATAATTGGTGGTTAACTTTTCAATTTTCTCTCAAAGGCTAGGGAATAATATTCCATCCCAGGCCTTGACATTTCTCTAATGCTCAGCTGGGCTTTCCGTCTCAATGTCACGCCACAGGCAGTCATTTCTGCTCACTACTACAATTTTTTAGTCTGCCAATGCCCCCCCCCACCAGTATATTGGACAGAGACTGCAAATCACGTATCACATATTTTTTCTCTTCTGGCCACATTAGCCAAATATCCTTCTCAAAGACTGGAGCTATTTAATGAGTTGGGAACGCGTAGAATCTCTCACACACACACATATATATAGCCGAGTAAATCCATATTTTAAAAAAATACTTCCAATTCAGGTTTTCCTGTGTGCATGTGGCAGTACAATATTACCACTGCCAAATTGGCTACCTCACCCACTTCCTGTGTCACTTTGTACAGCTAGAACAATAGCTTCGTGATGAATTTCACTTTGCTAAAATGTTCTAGCATCATTACTGTGAATTCTTTCCGTTTCTCTAACTTAATGTGCTCACTCATTTCTGGGTTATCCCACAGTGCTAATTACTAGGTGATTTGACCCAAAGGTGCTCTTTCACACTAATGTGGCCAAAAAATTTTTTCAAGAATTGTTTTATTAACCTGTCATGGTCTTTGTCACCTCTCCCCAAAATTACCCAATAATTCAGCATTATTTCAGCTTGCATATTTCTCACCTACAACATACAGTAAGGTCAAAATAACGTGTTTAACATGCCACAAAACACAAGTGAGCATGGTAGTGTCTGTGCATGAACCTAATGTAAACCAGCATGTACCAAGATGAGGCGGAAGTGCCCAAACAAACGTTCTCATTGTGTTCAATCAGGCTGCGACAATTTATATGTGTATTCGGCTCCTTCATTCACTTGTTGAATCATTTCTGAACTCCCCTTTGAACTATTGAAACCATTTTCGCTCCAAGTGAATGCAGGGATGGTTCCTTAAAGGCCAAGGCCGACTTCCTCTCCTAGCTCCTGTCATTGTACTAAGTTGTGTGTCACTGTCTCTATTGACCTCGCTGTTGATGAGACAGAATACCACTTACCTTATCATCTTCATGCACTTTGTCAAGATAAAACCCTTTCCCAACTTAGCAATTCAAAGAATTTCAGTTCCTGGTATACTTTCGGATAAAAGTAACAAGCAGGAGCAAAAACCAATACAGAGAACCCCAAAAGATTAAAGGAAATACGCTGCTAACACTGACTCACCCCACACACGTGCAAAGTACAAGAGTTGAATAATATTCAACAACCTTTTTAGTTTTCTCATCTTACAATGTTTTCAACTCGTTGAGCTATTAGTTACAAATCTTAAAATGCAGGAACTGTTTTATTTAACCTACTGCTCTGCAGCTAACTTTTAAAGCCAACATTGGCATTTCACATACTTCTTGCATTTTTTGAGCTGCACAACAGATAATGGTATTCAGCTAATACATTGGCTATGTTACAGCAGCTAACCAAATCTGCAGCAAGAAATGATATGTATACCTGCCTTTAAAGCCTTTAACAATGGTGTCCACCTAATAAGTTCTGAATGCCTAACCTCTCATCCTGGCCAATGAAATTTACAAGCAAGATGATGGAATCTGCATGACACTTAGCACTGCTTATTGCAATCAATAACTTCATATTTGTACAGCCGTAAAATATTAAGTAAGCCCAAAATAAAATAAAAAAAACTAAATCTCACAATTAAAAAAATTTTTATACAGACTAGCAGTCAATAAAACAGAATTAAAATCTAAAACACATAAATATGGAAAATATTGCAATAAAACTATTAAAGAAGCAATATAATTTCAAACATGAAGAAACAAATAATACAACACAGGAAAATAAACACTGAAATCACACCACAGAAAAACCACAAGAATATAAGTTACTGACAGTAGTATATTCCAATTTCAAATGACACATCATGATATTAGAGATGAAATCATAGCATGGATAATATAATACTTTACTTCATTATCCATTTTCTAATTCCTCATATTTTGAATAATTTTGCATTCTATTGAATGTTCTGATTTGTGTTCATTGTCTGTCTTCCATAATGAATTTTTAGTGTCTACTGCACTGTGCAAATTTGTAAAATTACCTTAATAGTAAATTTATTTTAAGTAGTATCCTGATCAGCTGCAATTTGTTGTGTGTGTGTGTTTTTGTCTCATTTCTTACTTTTTGAATCTTTTTGTATACATTGGCCAGAAAATAACATTTTTCCAATTCATTCATTGTATATATTAGTTAATGTTTGCAGACAGCTAGTTTGTCAGAATCTTAGTTGTTTTTTACATTTCCTGGGAGACTTAACTGTTTGTTGATTTATTTGCATATGTTTGACTAAAAAAGTACATTAAAAATGTCAGTCCAAGCCGATAAGCAGTCAGTTATATGATATTAGAATGAGCCAGTTTTCAACAGTGTGACAGCAGGAACTGGAGGAAAATTATTATGAAAATTAAGAACACAAAATAAACTCAGTGTATTCTTATCCAAAAATCTAGAACATAAGATTTCTGTTAAACACAGTATTTGAACAAACATGGCAAATGTGTGTTTAAAGCAAAAGAGTATTTTTTTTTAATTCATCACATTAATCAGGAAGTTTTTTCATCTTTTAGAATACAGCTACAATAAATGTCAAAGATATCTTAAATATTCAGACATATAACATTCCTTCCTAAATTTTATAAAATAATCATTGTACTGTAACTAATAAAACTATTAAATATTAATATTGTGAACAAATATTCATAATAACATGTTTGTTACAAAAAGGAATTTATTAAAATGGCACATGTATACTATAACAATATAATTTTGTGCTGGGACAGCACGGCCTTGCTTGAGCCCCCGAAGATTTCTTGTGTGTGGACTCTCTACTCAGCCTCAGTTTATTGTACTATGCCTTATGAATGACTATAGCACCCAGCAGAACTTGGACTTTATCCTCTGTGCCCCTGTGTTTGGGAAGCGCCCCGTTTAATACGCCTGCGCCGCCTCGCCGATCTTCGTGAATGTTCGGATCCCGTCGGCTATCTTTGTCTCCTCCCTCCTCTAGTCCCTCTCCCTCCCCACTTACCCTCTTCTACCTGACCTTCTGCCGTTGTGTGCTCCGGCACTCTGTGTACTGCACCCGCTGAGCAAGGTTGCCTGCTACTCGCTATCTCGACGCTCTGCCCGCATACGTCAGATTGGTAGTTAACTTTCTTTAAATAGGGTTGTGTGCGTTCTGTTGTTTTCTACAGTTCAGTAAATCGCGTGTTTACCCTAGTTTTGTTTCTTTGATATTAGTTTTGTTTTCTTATAGCTTTCTTTGTTTGCGTTAACTTTCTCTCTTTCTTCATTTAATTATGTGCCGGCTGAGCGTCAATGTGGCGAGTGGATCAGAGTAAGGTTTTTTGGTAATTATTTCTTTTATATTAATGTAAATGTATACTTGCTGCAGGTCCCTATTTATTACGATACTGAATTACCATTTCTTATGTATCTTTGAGTGAGTATGTTCAATTCTGTAAATCTGAAGATTGCCAATACATTTGACGTTGCTAATTCGCGTATTGTGTGTTCGTAAGGTAGATCCACCCCTCATTTTGTGTTGTCCATTATGTGTTGTGTGTATTTGTTTGCCCGTGGACTTTGCACGTTTAACAGGACAGGGTGTGTCCTTGTTCGGTCATCAGTGCCTGAGTGGGCACAATTTGAAATGTTTTACAGAAGTTCCAATAAAAATAAAAAATATGAAATATGAACAACATTTTCGGAAGGATTATTATCCCAAAATATTGCCCCATCCAAAGTTTGATTATGAATCATATGACTTCTTAAATACAAAAATGTTACAAAATTATTACATAAAAATAAGTTTCTTGCTGATGGAAGAACATAATTATTTAATGTTATTTTTACACAATGACTATAAACTACTGATGCTCTATGTTTCTTCTATAAACTTTGACCTTCACTGCTCAGTCATCCTGAAAAGATTTTTGACCATTTACTGACCACATAATTTTAATCCAATATTTGACTTCTAGTGTCTGATATATTTTGTTGGTGTTTCTTCTTATTATGTTTAAACTGCAACATTTAAAAAGAACCATGGCTTTCCTTGCCATTAAGATAAAAAAATTAATTTCAGAGTTCTAAAAATTATGTATGCCTATTAACTGGTATTTGTGAATCAAATTCTAACATCCTTAGTTAAGTTTAAAAATGCACAACATAACGTGAGGAATTTACGATTTACTCACTGTATTTTTCTGAACCCATTGTTTTTACAAATCTTTACAACTCTTTTACATGTGCTGGGCTATACTGAGCAATGGCCCAATGAAGAGTGTGTAAACACTGTGCAAGGTGACATAATTGCAACACGTTGGACTCACATTCGTGAGGACTTGGGTTCAATCCCAGTCTCTAGCCATCCTGATTTTGGTTTTCCATGGTTTCCCGAAATCGCTCCTGGCGAATGCTGGTATGGTTCCTTTACAATGGCCATGATCGACTCCTCTCCCAACTCCCTTTTTTGTACCAAGTTGTATGTCACCAACTCTAACGACCTCGCTGTCCACGAGACGTACAGCCCACTTACTTTACTCTGCAGATAATGTAACAAGTTTTTTTTTCCCAATGTTTTAACTACGTAACTTAAAATACTAATGCTTTCCATAGCAAGAAATACAAAAACAGTTTCCTCCTTTGCCACACGAAAAGCTTAGTTTCCAATTGACTTATTAGTAATAAAAATAAATTTGCTTTAAGCTACAGGTTCCTATTTACACTGTTTTTCAAATAATATTTTAAAACCTAAAAAAAAGAGCAGTTATTGTAAAATCATTACAAAAAAGTGTTGTAAATTAATACAATGTAGCATAATTATTATGTATCAAAAATTTACATAATTTTGGCTAATTATTGACTCCATGAATTTATTATAAAGTTGAAACCATAATTATACAAAATTATAACAATTTTTGCTCTGGAAAAATTAGGCTACATAGTAAAAATCATTTCCAACTCATTTATGTAGAGGTTTTATAGATCTACCCCATTTAGAATTTAAAAAAATAATATTCAAAAGAACAACGTAAACAGGAACCAGAGGCCTTAAGGCAGCTCCTTTGACACAATTTGTTTGTTGATGTGAGGCACAAAACTGAAGGAATGTTAAGGGTGCAGTAGACTAGCTAATCAACTGGTGAGCAGATCTTTACTATTCTTTTTCCTATCAGACTTTGAGTGGTGACCATATCAATTTAATATATGGGAAATATGGTGTAAGGTCTAATGCATATTTTTACCTGTTTGTTTTCAAATTATGTATATATTTTCCCAGTCATGACAGTCTAAAAACACAATTTTAATAATTTTGAAGGCCCTTAAACTCATGTTTCTAGTAAATGCACTGAATGTGTAAATTTATAGGGACATAAATAAAAGGTGTTTCCTTCTCATAGATATACAAATGTAATTCATATTTAAAAGTTTTATCAACATATACTTACACCATGAGCATATTTATCTTAAAGTTTAAATAACCTACCAAAATGTTGACAAACTTCAAATACATATTTTTACATACATAATTAAATACTAGGGCCTGTACCCACCTGAATGCAAAAACACCAGAGGAAAAAACATATAATCATGCACTATAAGCTAAATTAATATGAATGAAACAAAAGTGGACAGACTCATAAATCATATCAGTCCACAAACATTAACAGAAACATGCATGAGGAGCCTCATGAACATTATCACCACATGCAGTTCTTTGGTGCATAAATACTGAAAGAATTTATTAAATAATTAAAGTGAATAAATGCCATGATAAACATGCTGCAAATATGATGGTTAATTCAAATACATTCACACAACAAATTTTAAACTAAAAATTTACTGCAGGTCTTTGTACTGATCAACTATGAAGTTATAAACTGATATCCTGTGCCCAAACATAGTTACAGGTTGCATATCAGTGGGTACAATATAACAAAAGCAGAACTAAAAGCTGATCAATTAAAATATTTCTTCATCCACAATTCACAACATTAAAGCTATGCAAAATTAATTTCATAAATAACCGTTAAATATAGTAATTCCACTTCATTCTACTTAAGCATTTACACAGTATGTATAGAAATATATTTATGTACATTAACATTTATTACAGATTTGTTTTAAAAGTAAGATTTTCTTGAGAATTTTCAACCAACAACAGTATAAAAGAACAATTTTAGAGTGCAAAAATTTACACAGTGAAGAGTAAAATTTTTTTCTTAAACTACTGATTTTACAATCACGTAAAACATCAGTATGAAATTTATTCAGGCCCAATAAAATACATTCTCTTTGCTGTCTCCAAGCTACACTCTACAATAAGTAGTGACTATTATTTATTTAATTTTAGACTAAAATATTTGGAACATTATCACACCTACCGACGCACACAAATAGTTCAAAAATTTTGAATTAACACATACTGATAAATGTCCATCAAGAAAAAAATGCAAGAACAAATTTCTTGACATATTTACAATTACATTTTTGTTCCCAGCAACTTCATAAAGTTATAAGAAGAGACAAACTTGTTGAACTCAGCAGCCGCAAAATGTTTTTAACATACATTAGATAACAACCAAAAAGGTGAACTATAAAAAAATAGCATAATCCTACATTTGCAATCCGCCCAAACTATCCTAACTTCTCGGTGGAAAATAAAATCATTCTCAAATTGAAATCCTACAGACATGTGAAAAATTATAATAAACACAGATGCAAGAACTTGACATAAATTTCAACACAAAACAATATTTAAATTACCCAATAAAAATATACATCAGGAATTTAAACTCTAAATGTTCGATGTTGTATTAGCATAACATAATATTCATAGTGACTTACAGTATATTATTCTGTCTTACCTTACTGACTACAGCACAGGCGGTACAGCAAGTGATGTGCCAAACACTCCTGCATCCCACAAAGTTGTACTCCGGTACAAAAACTTAATTTCTTTATTTCATGTTACAGTTTGATCTTACTTAGTATAAAAACCAGTGTTCCAAAATCAAAAAAACTATCATTTAAGGGGTACTAAACATTTTATAACATAAAAATTATCTAGCTAAAGTTTTATAGAATTTATAACACAGGAAAAAAATTTTGCTACAATGTGTGCCTCTCAAGAAAAATACAGTTTCAATCAGTTAATAAACAATCAGTACGATGACACAGATTACACCTGTCAACACATTAATACATATGTATCAAGAATCCATGTACAGTCTGTCTCCTGAAAAAATTCCATTTTTTGACCATTATGTTGGCATTTATTTATAAAGCAATTTCCACGTAAAATTGTTTTTGCCTCTGCCTCATTTGGTTTGTGCAAAAGCACACTTGCTGTCTGTCCAATTGCACAATACTATGTCAGTCTATCTTAAGAAACGTTTATTCGTTTTTCACAGTTTTTAAGATTACCATGTGTGCACAGAGCTACAGGAAAATACTTTACATTTTGATATCCTGTAAAGTTAGCTAGTCAGCTTTGTTTGTTCAAGAATCATCTGTAATAAAGGAACACATTGCTTTTACTATTCAAACTGCTGTAAAAAGGTTGCCAACACAACTGTCAAAAAATTGAATTTTTTCATGAGACAGACTATACATTATATCCTCTTCCCCTTTACTTTTCTTGTTTTTCCAAAAGCTATATCTAACACTACGCATCTTCTCTTTTTGCCACGCCTCTCCTTTCCCATACACTTTTCTTTCACTAATACGTAGTGTGAAGCATCTACCATTATAACTTTTTGCTCTTTTTTAAGGAAGTGCTACACTTAAATATCTTTTACTATTAGATAACCAATAACATACAGCAAAATAAATCTCCAAAACATTGCATGCACTACCTATTTTCTAAATTACATATATGCAACCTTGGCCATGAGACTGTCTGTGAACATACTGGCAATACTTATTAGTAACTACCATACATGCTACTAGACAGATATTTCATGCTAGCAATAAAAATAAGACACTGACAAAGCTACCTCCTCTGAAAAGAGTCTTTCACTAGTAATTCTACAAAATTTAACTACTATTTTAAGAACATGAACACACTTCCAATTCCAAAACCTTCATATAAAACACTAGCACAAAAACATTAGATTCGCAGCTGCCTTAAAAAGACGCCCTCACCTGGTGCATGTAGCCGTACCATGTTGTAGCGAGTCATACATATTCTTACTTTACAAGAAACTGCCAAATGTGGTACCAATATATTTTAATTAATAAATTAACACCCACTTCCAAACACATATTTTCATGTTATTTAATATTCTTACTAAAAACATATTTACAGCCACCATAAAAATTGCTTAAAAACTGTTTTCCAGACTTCTGTACCTATCAAAGGCATACGAACTGGTTCCATAAGACACAAAGAAAATTTGCTTTTGATTTTCTCTCTTACTTCCCACAAATAAATTGTAGGGTTTGAAGTCTGTTTAAGAACCTTAGCCATAAATCTGTAGTATTCTACCCTGTTTGATTCTGACTCTATTGCAAATTGCAATTTCTGTATTGTTATACCAATCAGTTAATGTAAAGTGGATTAGCTAGATAAGTTTTAAACTACATAGATCTACATGAGCTCATTTTTAATTTCTTTGTATGGACATTCAATTAACTTATAGAATCAATCTGCAATAATATTTATGTTCAAGATTACTGAAAACAAAGTTCGACCCAAAATTATTCTAAAAGCTGTACTTTTGTAAATAAAAAAAATGTTTGTCACTTGTGTCCTAAATTTGATTTGGGACTGCAATGGATTTATTGGATATTAATGTTGATAACAGAGTATAAAGGCCTGAATTTGCATGTTTTACACACTATATACTTTATTTCTAAGAAATGCTACACAAATGTTTCAGAAGCAATTGTAAGCTCCAAAAGGAAAAATATAATAAAGACAATAACAGTTGCAGTCATTTGTGATGAACCTTATCTGCAAGGTTTGAGATTTAATCCTTTACTGTGAATAACAGTACGACTGGATATACAGCAGAAAACAAGTAAACTTTAACTCACCTCTGTAAATCAAATGCTTTAAATGAGGAAATGTTATTTACTCCAAAGGTTACACTTCAATTAATAATACCAATTTAAAATTTGTTAGTTAAAAACGTTCCGTAAACAAATAAAGACAATTAGCATACATGTTTTCAGAGACACCATATATTATTTATGTTGAGAATTATTGCATTTTTGTACTTGGATTTAGATAAAAGTTTTACCAGTACTAAGTCACTATTTTATCATCAAGATCTTGTCACTCACTCTCTGCATTTCTGATTGGGTTGATGTGTACACACTTCCTGTTACTATTATGTGATATAATTTCGTCAAAATGTATTCAGAAGTCACTGTTAGAATATCTGGATGCCATAGACTGAAAAATGGAGAAGGTCTACGAAAGGCCATGACAGAAACCTGGACATGTTTTTTTACTGGTATCAATTATGCATGAATCCATAACTGGTCATTGCAGATGCTTGTTTCTTGTCACATACCAAAAATAATGGCTTCAAAATCCATATCTTCAGTGTCTGTGACTGCAGTAGCCTCATACTTAGATTTTGTATAAAATATAAAGGGTTTGCAGACCATTATTTTTTATTTCAGGGAATATAAAAAAAATTTATGCCAGAAATTTGGCTTGAACTTAAAAACATCTCTCCTCCAGAGGATTAGAGTCCTGCTCATGATTTAGAAGTGATGGGAATGCAAACTATATTGTATATATGTCAGTATTCGCCTACTTGTACAGTTGCCTTGGCGTCTAGATGTGATTGAGATGTGGGCACTAGAAACTATGCTTTGCTGCCAGTCTTTTGATGGTTCCTCCTATCTTGTTGCAAGCACTAGTTCTGTGTGAGGTATTACATAAAATGTAATTCTTTTGCAACCCCAAAAACTTGTAACACCAGTACAAATTTAAAAAAATTGAATCAATTGTTGTCCAAAGCGGCTAATCCATCTAAAAGAAAGTAATACATATCAAAAGGATTCTTCCGTTTCACGACTGAAGATGGGACAATCTTTTGAAACAATTGCATAGCAATTAAATCATGAACTACGCAGATGGAAATGACTGCAAAGCTGACATGGTTAACACTACCAGTTAAAGAATTTATCCAGCAAATTGCAAAAATTTTAATGGTTGCTTGAGTGTGCGAATTTATTGAATTTCATCTTGCAGGATGAATGATCCAACAAATAAGAGCACAAGGCTTAGGAAGGGAACACTCATGTGACGTCTGAATAGAAACTAAACAAGAAAAGGCTAGAATTATAACAGCTAGAAAACAAACGGAATGTAGGCCAACCATACAGCAAGCATATTACTCATTGTGTGGACATAGCAGGACTTGTCCCTCCCTACTCACAACTAAGACTGCAACAAAACAACTGCTAATGTGTGATATAGTTGCATATTTTTATGTAGACAGTTGTCAAGGGAAAATAACAACGGCTGTAATTTTGTAACTTTTCAAGTTTTTAAAATTATATTAAATAAGAGAATGTGTAGCCTCGGTAGTAGGTAGGTAGTTGGACCTAACATGTCGTTGGCGATGAGATCATTAGAGATGGCACTAATGGTTCAGATAGGCTGGAAACAAGAAGGAAATAGCCATGGCTGAGGTGTAGTCAGCAAGCTGATATTCTTTAGGGCCATACCCTAATACATAAGAAGGCAGATTAATAATATAATACTGTCATTTTGATTCCTTATTAAGTTACAGATACCTTAGTATTTAAATGTATTTACCTGTCATAAACATTATTATAATTCTTCCTTTTGGAGCCTACAGTTACTTTTGAGAAAAGAGCTGGGAAGCGTAAATTCGGAAACCAGTGAGGAAAGTCTTACGATTTCATAAGGAAAACATTAAAATTTTAATAACCATTGAAAAAATAGGAAAATTCTGAAACACAATGGGAAAATTACATCACAAGCTATCGTGATGTCATCAAAGGTGGTAGCAGGTCACTTCATCTATGATGGCGGACATAATCCACAAATCTACAGTAAATTACAGTATTTACATTTTTTATTGTATTAGGAATGACTACAAATGTCAGTAACTGGAGATTATAAATTTCGGCATCTCATTTAAGGGGTTTATGGTACCTTTCACAAATGAAATTGAATAATACTTTGACCTGATAGCAGTAAATCATACTGTAATATATAAAGAAAATATGTTCTTTATAACACACCTCAAAATTTATGAACCAATCACAACAGGTGTCCGAACTGTAAAATTTCAAAGATACATCAGAATAACGAGACAGAATGTACCTATGACTCAATTCTAAGGAGATTGCCGAAGTCAAGTCAAAAGTATCGAAGACGTGGCTAGTGGCACGTATTTCCGCCACCTATCACTCATATAGACGGAGCAATGAGAGTTTGGTTGTCCTGGACATCTCAAAACTTCTCCAGGAGAAGTAGTGCACCATGCCTTGCCACTAAAATTCTGTGCATCATGTCTAAGTGGGCACTAAAGTTTATATTTTTCCCAGAGACCTACCAACACAAATGTTCACAAAGTCTCCACCCCTCCTTTTGCAAGAGCAGAAAATACAACTTACATCTTACAATTTGCAACACATTACACATAACTAAATACATACTGGTGTGTAGCTAAATTATTTTCAATTGCATCATGCCATTGCAAATAAAATGTTATACAAAACAGTAATCTATGATGAACACTGATCTAAACTAATTTCGAGTGTCAAAATCATATACATCACTGTAGATAAAATACATATTTGATTAAAAGTATCCCACAAGAAACTGTCTTACAGTAGGGTCATTCACAGACCCTACCTAACAGTATTAATAATAGATCAACCTATTTTACAGCTGTAATAATACAAGAACTACAGTCAATCAGGCATCAGAACGTCAATGCAAGAATGATAGGCAATGTACTTCCTGCAGCACTGTGGTAAGCAAGGGTGCCCATAAGGGGGGCCTAAGCCAACCTCACAGATATTCCACAATGTGTTTAGTTCTGTTTTTTAATAAAATATATAGCAAACTATTTGCAGTTTGATAAGCTTCATAATCAAAGCAGTTTCATGTGTCGAAATATTCCAGTGGCTACTAATTAATACACACGCTATATATCTGATCCTATGGACATAAACATATATTATGATCTTGGCCCCTCTTACAATCTATAAGATGGGTGCCCTTGGTGGTAAGTAATGTAAATTACTTTGATGTGGTGCCTAGTAACTGTTCCAGTTCATCCTAGAGGTGTTTGGTGAGATGAGATAAGCAGGCCAGTAAATTTATAGAATTTAACTGACCACAAGTCAATTAAAAAATGTTTTCTGGCATGGAGCAACATCATGCTAAAACACAGTTATATTTGAACTGAACTATTGTAAAAATTATGCAAGCAGTCACAATATCCATATAAATTTTCACCTTTAGGATATGATCTAATCCCTTCCATGAAAAACACCCTTATATTGTCACACCTCCTCCTCTACAGTTCGCTGTGGATATTATAATACGAAGCATTTGTTCACATGGCACGTGTCACATCTTGCACCTCAACACATTCATAAGGTATGTGATTCTTCACTCCAAATTACACACCTCCAGACATCCATATTCCAGCTCTTTACATGACCAAATGTGGTGCTTCACATTCATAGGTGACATGTGCAATTTGTGGGTATATACCTAAACTTTTAAGGTGATCTATTGTTATTCTTGGTTATAGGTCGTTCGGGATAAACTGAGCACTCAGCTGAACTTGTAATTTAATTAAATAAATGTTTTATTGGGCCAATAGTTGTTGACTTTTAAGAGTGTTCAAACGTTTACACTGGTTTTTAGCCACACGTGTGTTTTCATATTACAAATAGTAAAGATGGATGCAAAACGGCTAAAAGAAAACTTTATACAGTGCTCACTTTATCGTGAACGGCCTATAACTGTCATTCATGGTACTAGCTGCACAATTATTGGCAATGCACCATTCAAGGGTAAACTTTTTTAAAAATATTTTTGAGTTAGGATGTTTGTTTTACATTGCTCATTTCCTAACATATTACGTGAATAAAGTCACAAAACCAAAAATAGATAAGACATAATAGTAATCACCTTTCAAGCGGTATTAAAGATTTATCAATCCCCAGAATTAATAACCCCTTTTTTGTTGAACTTAGGATAAGTTTTATACCACATATTTACTTTCACAATGCTGGAACAAAATTATGTCAAAATGCTCAGTATGTCCTGCATATGACAACCAATGTATAAATTGGAAATGAGCAGCTATGAACCCAACAATACATTTACTAACTAGGTGTAATATTTTCATTATAGATGACTTAAGATACACAGAAGATACAAAAACTCACGAATTTTGGCAATACCTTTAACACATGAGCCAGAAAGTACACAATAATTTATTTCCAAATTATGTTTTACACTCAGTAACTTACCTTACTTAGCGGTAACACCACAAATGCACCTCCACCTGCTGATTCAACGATAATGGCAAGAAATTTTGGATTCACTGCACAAAAAGTAGAGTCCCACGATGATTTTGAGACTCTTATGTTATCGTAACACTGTTCTCGTTTTAAAGGTGTCCCGTACACGTGACGGAATTTACTACTTCTCACTACTCTGAAAGACATCTGAAACCAAATCCCACATGAACAAAGCTAACTTCAGTGCACCATCAATTTTAAACTTCAAATATGTATTACATGTTATGTTTCAGTAAGTGTTTACATCATATTGCGCACATAGTATTATGTAGTTGCTAATAAATGTCATGAGCAAAGCATTAAATGATGTGTAAACGAAATTAAACTGGTTGTTTATTTACACATACAGTACACACATATATATTACACCATTTTCCACAGAAATGTACAAGCACTATGTAAATAACTTTATATCTTATTGCACTACTTTATTAAACTGAGCGAGGTGGTGCAGCAAAAAGACAATGGACTCAAAATTGGGAGGACATGTATTTGATTCCTAGTCTGGCCATCCTGATTTAGTTTTTGGGTCACTCCATTTTAAATCAGCAAATTTCAGAAAAAATTTTTGCATCACCATTTTTTATTTTTAAAAAAACTTGGTATGAAACATATATCATTTAAGAGTAAAAAACCATTCAAAAATTTTTTTTTAACTTTTTGCACGAGATTTAGGCTATGAGGTCAACTGCCGCGAAGAAAAAAAGTGACATACCAGGGTCCCTTTTAAGGACCCATAACTTTTTACTCCTTGATGCTATGAAACTCTGTTAGGACTCTTTAGAAACCAACTAAATATTTATTATGTTCCGAGCTAATTTTACCTAGAATAAAAAATAATCCTCTTTTTTAGGGTTGAACAGTACCTGAATATACTCTGTTTCTGCAACATCTATAGTGAAGTGGCGGTAATAACGACTTATTTTTTTTGTGCATAGTAGACAGCAGTGAGTACTACTAGGGAAATAAATAATTAAGATGTTATTTGGTCCCCTTTACAAGATATAACCATCAATTAATAAATTTTTTTCAAAAAGTTTTTTTTATGGTCAAAAAAGTGCATGTGGGGGAAGGGGTAAAAATTACTTTTGGTTTTTAAAAGATAGTTTTTTAACATATTTTAAACAAAAGAAATTTCAACTTGATCCTTTGAGCAGTTTGGTTGCCATATGTGTAAGTTGAAGGAAGGATACTCAAAATATTTACCTTTCCTCGAATGATATCTGCAATTTTCATTCTCTCCTTCAGTTTTCCAACTAATTATTCACAATGAGTACATAATTTGTTTCTTATCTTTACATAATTTTCAGTATCAGGTGAAATTCTTTAGGTTGACTTATTTATTCAGTTTACAAGTGACTGTTCCTGTAATTTTTGACACTTTAACAGCAGATGATTTTGCATCAACCCACAATTTCTGAACTTTTACTGGAGATACACCCAGAACATTACATGCTTCATTCACAGAATCCAATAACACACTTGCTGGCTCATAAATATCATTGTCATCAGATGACTCACTTTCTTGTCTTTTGGACAAACTTTTGGAACACACAGCTTCACAAGGAATGAGTTTCAGTTTGGGATTTTGTATGCATAAATCTAAATATAAACCACAATGCTATTGTACATGACTTCTTGTGTACAGAAAATGTGTCACAGCATTAATTTGCATTCAAATGGGTGAAATTTTTTTAAAAATGTTTCTCATGAAAATGTGTAGACTGTTTTAATGATATCACAACCAACTCTCATACAAAGCAAGTCCTTATCACTGGCACTAAGCTCAGAAAAATTAGCTATGGTAGAAGATCTGCTGAAACTTAAAATATTACAAGGTTCATTCTTGAAAACCCCTACTGTACACTCCATTATGTATTATTTTTTAAACATTTCATTTGATATCTACATGCAGAATAAGTACAAACTTATCACAATACTAATACTAAACCACTGATGAGCTTGTAAAGATGCCTTAACACCACTTCTTTCTCTGTCAGAGATCTACAGCAAACTAAACTAGCAGACAGCAGCAGAACTGTGCTGTTAGCTGAAGCACCATTTTTTTAAATATGCATAACTTAAATAAAAAATATTTTTTCACAATAAAAGATAAACACAGTGCAAAAAATTAATTTAAACATTTCTTATATTTTTATAAATGAAATATCTTGAAATATATACTTTATTATTCTCTTACATAGCTTACAAGGTATGTACTGAAACCATAAACATCCAGAGGCTTGTAGTTTCCAAACCGCACAAAGTATCATGTTGAAATTTCTTTTCAATACTATCTTTTAAAAACAAAACAAAAAATTATCTCTTCCCCACGTGCCCTTTTTTGACCTTGAAAAATTGAACTATTTGAAAAATGTGTTGCAAAGGGGACCAAATAACATCTCAATTATTTATTTCCCTAGTAGTACTCACTTGTCTACTATGTATGAAAAAAGTAAGTCATTAACCACCCCTTCAGTATTTTATGGCTAGCTAAATGTTGCAGAAACAGAGTTTTATCAGGTACTACTCAACCCTAAGAAAAGAGGGTTAGATTTGATTTCAGGTAAAATTTGTTCTGAACATAATGAAATGTTTAGTTTTAAAGGTTTCTAAAGAGCTAGGACAGAGCTTCATAGCAGCTAGGGATAAATAGTCATGGCTTCTTAAAAAATACCCTGAAATGTCACTTTTTTCGCTGCAGTTGACCATACAGCCTATATTTTGTGCAAAACATTTCTAATTTTTTTTTTTTTTTTTTTTTTTTTTTTTTTTTTTTTTTTTTTTTTTTTTTTTTTTTTTTTTAAGTATTACTGTATATATATTTCCTGCAAAGTTTCACTAAAATAAAAAATGGTGATGCAAAAGACATGTGCTGATTTACAATGAAATAACCCTTTTCCAAAATCACTTCAGGCAAATGCCGATAAATTTCTTAACCAAAAGCCATGTCTATTTCCTTCCTGTTTCCAGCCTATTTAAACCACTGGTTCCATCTCTAATGATCACATTGCCAACGACATGTTAAGCCTCACTAGCTACCTACCACCTAGGCTACACATTCTCTTATTTAATGTAATTTTAAAAACCTGAACAGTTATAAAAAAAATACAGCCTTTATTATTTTCCCTTGGCAGCTGTCAATATAAAAATATGCAACTATAGTATCTTTCAATAACCTTTCAAAAAAAATCTGGGGACATGGTATTTTGCTGTAAGTTTGTGCCAAGTACTTCAATTATTGTTATAAATAAGATTTTAATATATTAAAGTTATTGTTCTTAAAATTTATAGAAATAATCTAATTCAAAACAGCCATTTATAATCCATGTTGTATGAAAGAGCTATTCTTTCTCTATGTTGCATAACAGTATTTAAGTGAGCTTAATTTGTTGCAATATCCCTCATAAACTTTTCAATAATGTTATAATTTTATGAATAAAAATACACTGGATGATTACAACTATGTTAGAAGTCATTCAACTAATCAATAAACTGTTTTCATCTTAAGTGAATAAAATTTGTGTGACTTGTTGCAATGCTGCAGACAATATAAAACAATATGTTACCCACCAATGACTGAAATGAAAAGCAAAACCTCCCATATAATGCACATTCCTACTGAATTGAGATTTTAATGGTTGATCGATTTACTCTGCAATCTGGCTTCTAGGCTACAAGATGGCATTAAAATATTGTTGTCTATGCCTTCCTTTAGACATACTCACTTTCATCATAGTAGTGAAGTATTATGTTCATGATGAGTGCGTCTTTAATTTATCCTAGAAAAAACTCTCTCAGTTACATACAACGAAGAGAAAAGATGTTTTCCTTTCATGAAGTTCATTTTCCATGTCTAAAAAATTGTCAATTTCTTCATCTGATTTAAAAAGAGACGCTACTACATTTAGATTCAAGTAATTAATTTATTTACTTCGCAAAAGATTTCAGCATCTATTTTTCTATTACATCCTAATGGTCTTCTGTACTGGCGGAAAGGAACATACATTGACAAAGTTACATGTCATTCCGAAAAGATTACAAGAAGGTTTGACCGTGGGCGCTGCTGGTGCAGGTTAAATTGGTTTGGTGATTTAAAATGTCTCGTGAATGAAACCCCTGAGGAACGATTACAGGAACTATCTGCACAATATTGGACGCCTGCAACTTAATTTGAGAGTTCTTGGCAGCCATAGTTACTTCAACTCACTCAAGTGGTGAAGCAGGGGTCGGTGGTTCGATCCCTGTGCCTAGTAGAAACTAAAATACACAAACTTACGTAACTGAATGGTTCAGAGTGTACATATGGTTCAGTAGGTGCTATTATCAAACCACTTTCTGAGCATAACTGTCCACATTAAACCATATCAAATTAACTAAATAAAGAAACTTAATTCAGAACACACCAATCATGTTGGGTAGAACCTAAAAATTCTTTATATGACATTGCCAAATGTTTGCCGACACCTCAGGCTGCCTCTTTAAGCAACTGAGTAACACAGTCTCTGAACCTTAATACTGTACCAATGGCAAAGTCCAGTACATCTAATAAACTACCACAATTTACAATGTTGTGCTCATATTTTTATAAATGATATGTCATTACTATTACTGATATTATTTTTCAGTTGTTACTCAGTGAATATGTGATAATTGACAGAACTTACACTGTCTAAATGCCAACAGAAAGAAATGTGCAAGGCACTGTGCCAGTGTAGTTGACAGACCACCTAGCGTACATTACACAGGCTGCATAGCAAATGATGTTATTAATGAATGTTAGAAAAGATATACCGCATATAAATTATTTCAACGAGAACCAAAGACCTAAGACTGTCACACTAAGGTGACAGTTTTTGTTTTTATCAACCTCTTCTTTCTTAAATCTATCAAAAAATGATGATTAAAATGCACTGTTACAACTTTAAAAACAATTACACTGATGCCTATACAGACTTCATGTTAAAGGGATGATTTTACAAAATGCAAACAAACCCTTTTAAAAGCTTTGTTCACATGAACTTTATACAAAAAAATTATCCTTAATATCACGTACTTTCTTATTTACGTACACAAAATCATTCCCAAACCTCTTACTTAAAAGGTGTGAACATCCCTTAACAATAACGTTAAGGCCATAAGTCTGTAAGGATTTTCATAATATTTTGTCATCAGGAATTACCTCCCAAAAGGTGTAATTATGACTCAACCTCTTAAATTTAAATGAAGTTTACATGAAATCCAAAGAAAGTTATCCACATATAAAGATAAGGTTTCCAAAGTTTGCTCCATTAAGGCTCAAGTGTTGTGTATCAGGTGCTGCCAGTGGCACACTTCCTGTATGTGTGCACTTACAGTGCCAAAATGTGAAGAAGTAAGTAAAATATCACAAAAAGATTCAATGAAAATTATCATGATGATTCAAAAGAACACTGTTACTTATGATTTCAAAATGTCATCCTGGAATTGATTTACTGGATGAAATCATCTGTGAGTAAGATGAACTACCGAGTGAAATAAAGCAAAAACAATGATTGTCAATTTATTGACGAGAGATTGTCACCCTTGAGAAAACTACTGAGAACTTTGCGATTCATCTGAAGGAAATATTAATAAAATTAAAATACACAATTTTTTTTAATGAAGGAATGAATTCCTCAAATCAAAAAATAAGATATTACTTATGCTAAATGCATGATTTTGGGAGATTTCACAGAAAACAATACTTATGTGATGCAAGATGAAATACAGTTGTTCCATTGGGTTAACGTACAAACCACAATACACCCATTTGTTGGGTATTACAAAGAAACTGATTCTACAAAGTGTGAAACATTTATGCGTTTTCAACAACTATTTGACACACAACACTGTAGCTTTCCAGACCTTTCACACAGTTCTGCTTCAACCCTTGAAAGACAGATTTCCTAACTGACCCAAAGTGTATTACTTTAGTGACAGTTTAACAGTTTAATACAAAAACAAAAAAACTTTGTTAACCTAGCTAAGCACAAAGATGGTTTCGTGTACCTGCTGAATAACACTTCTTTGTCACACCACATGGCAAAAGTTCATGTGATGGTGTCAGAGGTAGGCCTACAGTTAAACGTATTGTGGCAAAGGCTAGTTTACATAGGAACACTGAAAACCACACTGTGTTGCTCCAAGGAATGTTACAATTTATTTCAATCAAATTTTTTGAATAACAATTTATTTTGTGCCATCAGAAGATATTGTTAGCAGAGAGAAGTTACTGGAAAGACAATTTAAAGAAGTTCAAACAATTCCCTAGGTAGACAGAATCACTGTTTTGTTTCAGTAGATATTCTTGCTGCACACAAATACTCATCCACGCAGAACAATTTAATGGTAACCATCATCAATCAACAAGCAGTTCTTCCAAACCTGAATAATTGTGTCTCTTATCTATGATAGTGACAGACTGATTGGGATCGTTCCAGCAAAAAAGTGTGGTGGGAGAAAAAGGGTAGGCCTTTAAGATCATATTTCATCCTAAAGGCCCAAACACTCACTTCAAACTTACAAAGGAATTGATATGCGTGAACAAGTGAATATTTTAAGAACATTGACACCCACTTGAAGTAGTAACATAATGGAAGACCAACATAGCGTAAGCAAAAAAAAAATTAGTGAAATGTTATCAGTGACGTCAGTGAGAAACTGGTAAATATTACACAGTACAGTTAATGCAAAAACATGAAGTGTGTTTAATAGAGTGCAAACGGTGACTGGAAGTGGGCTTTACATCTCGTCGACAACAAGGTCATTAGAGACTGTGACACAACTCGGTACAATGATGGGAGTTGGAAGAGGAGTCGGGGATGGCTTTTGTTAAGGAACCATCACAGTATTTGCTTGGAGCGATTTCAGGAAATCATAGAAAATAGAAATCAGTATGTACAGCTAGAGCCGGGGATCAATCCCAGGTCCCCCAAATTAGAGTTACACCACCTTGCTCAGTAACAGTTACTGTAGATTATAACAAAACTAAATGACCCTTAAAAAATCAAAACTTAGATACCCTAGTAAAATTTAATTTATTAATACCACAGTAGGAAAGAATTAACATATGCTGTGTACATATTTGCCCTGCATAAAAATGTTTATGAAGTTTTAAGTAAGCAAGACATGTTTTACCTCCGAAAACTGTGGTTTAATGTATATTGAATTCACAGCCTGAGAAACAATACTGCACAATTCTATTTATTTACCGATATATTGAACAACTGCCGCATAACATAAAAGTATTGCTTGTGTTCAGTGATACAGGTTGTGGCCAAAATGGCAATCACACTGTTGTTCGTTTCCTGTTGTCGCTTACAATGATTAATAGATTTGAGAAAATTTTCCAATATTTCCCTGTCAGAGGACACATTTTTCCCCATGACCGTGACTTTGGATTGATAAAAATAGCTATTAGGAAAGTTGATCATATTTATACACCACACTAATATGTGGCTTTGATTGCAAACTCTAGGGAAAATACTCAAGACTTCATTGCGAACATGGTAGATTTCAATGACATACTTGATTTCAACATAATATGGGGCCTCAGTCTGCTAAAAGCATTATTTTACTCTATCCAAATACACGCAGATCTACGACAACAAAGAAAATCGGTATATTACATGTGCTAAAGTTACTGATAGTTCACTTCAAGCAGCATTCCAGATGCTGAAGATTGTATTCTTCAGAAGAAAGCTTATTCTGCTCCATTTGCAATCAAAGACAAATCAATTGCTGATGTAAGGAAAATAATACAATACCCTCCTTCTCTAGAAAAGGAATTCTACAAAGAGGTCGTACAATGTGATGTACGGAGTTCTACACAAACTGAAGATAGTGAGTAAAACTGCAATTTTATTGCAGTACACGGTAAAAATAAACATGTCATTAATACTTTGTTTTGTAGACCACATAGTCAACCTGGACATTTTTGTTGATTTCTAGTTCATTGTCTAATTAAAACAATGTAAATTTGTATCATTAATTTAATACTGGTGTGGCGTATAAATATTATTAGGTGTACGACCCTATGAAAGAATTTCAAAGTTAAAAGACAATAGACAGTATGCCATGTTTTCTATGCAAATACAATATTGGTTTACTGTGATGAAACATTATTGTTCTCGTATGTTTTATTTATGACACTTAAGTTGTTTTGCATTATATTTGTGAATATTAAAGCCATATGCACTGAAAATGATCCATTTATTTGAAAAAGTAAACAAGTCCCTGACACTAATCATTACAACTGATGTAATAGTTAAAATATGTTTTCTGATGGTCCATCGGTTACTTATGGCTAACATAAGATTTCCTCTTTTAATAAATATTTGTACAATTAATTATAATAGCCCTAAATGCACAAAATACACTAATTTATTTGAAAAAGGGAACATGCCCATGTTGCAAAAATCATTATAATTGACGCAAATGCAATACCAAACGTTTTAATGGTTTAATACGTTCCTCTTACTGTCTACTATTTTAATGGTATGAACATGCATTTTTTATGCTACTGTAAACCAGATTTAAACTGATATTTTCATTTTTCTCAAAATGGAGGTTGATGGACTTATTTCCTATATCAAATAACAAATTCAATTACTTTAACATACTAAAATTGTATCCGGAATGAAAAGGATTTTACAATGCAAAATAGGAGAAATTAAAATAGTATATAAATTTTTTTGGAACTTCATAGGTTAGTGTACTCAACGAGGGTGAAAATAACAGAATACTTGTACGCTAAAGCTAGTAATCAAAAGTATCTTTCTTAAAAAACTCAGATTTTTATTTTGTCCTCCACATTACTTTCTTTGCCTTTGAAAAAAGCACATTTTCAATTTCCCTTCAGTTGAGACTATTTTTTTAGGAAAGAAATCTTATGACCAGGTTACTTTAAGGCCACGGGACCCTATTTATGCAATTTTAGTATGTTTTATTTCTTAAACCCTGAAAGGGATTAAATATTACAAAACCGTTACATACAAATATTTGAAATTGTTTGTACTATGTAGCCTAATTTTTTCAAAACATAAGGTTTTATCATTTCAGCTAGTTATTGACTTTGAGAAAATGTAATTAAGTTGACAATCAGCCCAAATTATAGGAACATATGTTTTGAAAAAATTAAGCTGTATAACACAAACAATTTCCAACATTTCTATGTAACAGTTTTGTGACATCTGCTCTCTTTCAGGATTTAAAAAAAATAAATCTGAAAAACAGTATAAATAGGAACCAGTGGCCTTAATAATGCTTACTGTCCTACATTAAGCACACAAAATGTCAGATCTCTAAATGTAACTTTGGTGAAGCAGAATGAGATATAAAATGAGTTAAAACACTTATCAGAAAGCTGAAGTCAGATGGCTGATATTTTGAAAACATACAACATTTTACAATATAAATAAAGAGTGTAGAAGTATCTTCTATAAGTTTTTAAATGGCACAAAGAACTTCACAATATTTTTAAAGTTACAACTGGTTGCATAAAACTTCTAAAATCTGTGAAATTTGCTTGTAAACAGTATAAAAACTGGCTGTCATCAATAAATCAATATTTCTCTTTCACTTAGAGGGCAAGGGCTGTGTCTGAATTCATTGCAATGAGTCCTCGTTCACTGCCCCTTGCACACTTGGTGAGTGACAAGCCCATGTCCCCTTCATGAAGTATGGCGCATCACTGAAAGAGACACCCTTGTTGGTTTGTATCTTGAGTACTGTCAAAGACATAGATTTCGTGTAACTGTTTTATCTATGGCCCAACCATTGTGCATGTATAAACAAACATGGGTGCAAACAAAAATGTTTTAAATGTTGAAGACTAATCACTTTATTAGTATTACAGCCATTTAAAAGGCAACAATAAATCACACATACATTGAGTAGCACGTAAATACTAACACATTTTAAATATTTTTTGTGGTTGTTGGAAACCCCCAAATTAGAAATTAAGATTTTAGGAATTTGTAATAAACCAATTCAAACGGCACATGTGCAGTGAAGTCGCAGTTTGATATAGTTAGACGTTATCCCACCTACCTCACTTCAACAAATTAGTTTTTCTTTTACCAGCAGAGATATCAGATAAGTTGATTAATCTCTCCTAGAGATAAATATGCCTTTTTTGTTATTTTTTAAGGTTATCTATTTACAAAATCCAAAACACATTCTCAAATATATGTATGTATATATTATACATACATGTGTGTGTGTACTTATTTTATATATATATATATATATATATATATATATATATATATATATATATATATATATATATATATATATATATATATATATA
>PNEQ01007727.1:0-36313 GCA_003012365.1 Medauroidea extradentata
CAATGGCATCAACAAAGAACCCAATGGCAAGCACATCTCGCGCCTCTTCTGGACACCCCTCAAGTGACAGATGGGCTAGTCTCACAATGTCTTGCCAAAGTTCCTGAAGTGACTCCCCAGGTCGCTGGCTACGGCTTCGAAGTTGGGCATGGTGGGCATGTCGTAAATAGCTGTCCCCGAAGCGCAGCTCCAGGGCAGAAACCAATGTAGAATACTCCAGGCGATGTCGTTCAGGCAAAAATTGGAGTATACTGAGTGCAGGGGCCCTCAACACTGCTGCCAGGTAGTAGGCACCTTGCTCTTCTGTCCAACCATTCAGGGTTGCAACAATCTCATATTGGTGCTGATATTCACACCTTCGGGTTTGAACTTCATAAAGGGCAGGCTTGAGTGTAACCCCCTTTCCAGCCCCAGGCATGGCAACCTCAGCTGTATTCATGTGCTGTGGTAGTCCTACCACCGATCCTGACATCGCAGAGCACCTCCCGTCGTTACCCTGATGTCTCAACTCTGGCTTCGTCGAGCCACTATCCCGACACTCTGATGGTTGACCATCTACCTGTAGCTGTAGAAATTTCTCTTATTCGATCCTTAAGACACTCGCCACTTTCTGCAGGTCGTCTTTCACACTTCCGATTTTCTTTTCGATATTTTCATTAATACTGTCAATTGTATGGTCCACCAATTCACTGATATTGTCAATTTTCAGGTCCACCATTTGAGAAACACTCTCAATTTTCTTGTTCATGTACTCTATTTTCGTATGCACTAGCTCACTTATTCCCTCTATCTTCTTGTCTACATTCTCAATAACACTGTCTATTTTCCTATCGACATTCTCATTAACACTGTCAATTTTCCTATCAACATTGTCTATTTTCTTGTCTACATTTTCATTAACACTGTCTATTTTCTTGTCTACATTTTCGTTAACACTGTCTATTTTCTTGTCTACATTCTCATTAACACCCTCAATTTTTGTATTTACACCACTTATTTGGTTAGCTATTTGGCTGCTCAGTCCCTCTATTAGTGCTCGCAAACCCTCTAACTCACTAGCCATTTTTTCTTGTAAACATAAACTTATAACCTAAAATTTCCTACTAATAAAATATAACAAGTTTGATAACATATCTAACCATCTACATTTAATTTTAACACCATTTAAAACACTCAATTAAATTTTAAATAATTACCTCCATCCCACTTCTGACACCAGTGTTACAAGCTCGCGGGCTAGGTACGATTGGGGATGGAGGTCTTTATAAAATAAAGAAAATAAAGCTTACCTAGTTTATTTACAACTGTACATACAAAAATAACGTATGTCTACAATGATTTACCACAATAAATGTCAAACAGAACAAGTAACTACTATTTACATAAAAGAAAAAAAAACATCTACATAAGTTCTCTGTATGTGGAAAAAGGTTACTAGTCACTCGCAATGGTGGACCCAAAGAAATAATACCGCAGAATCTTTCTGGCCTAGAATCACCTTCTTCCTACTACTTGCTGCGGTCCCACTCGCTGGACGTCCTTGAACAGTCGTCGCAATTCAATACTTGTCACTATCACTTCAGATCACACTAGGCACCTGCCAGCAAAAACTCTCTCGCTCCTGCTGCAGCTCCCCCTTATATATTCCACCCTCCTTCTTCTCGAATTATCTCGGCGGGTCTCTGTTCTTCAACCTCCTGGAAAGATGTCGCTTCAATGTCAAGCACCACCCCGAGAGATAAAGAGGGAACAGGATCATTCCAGATCACGATATTTTCCCTCGGTTACCCGATACTGGGTGCAGGTGGTTATCATGGAGTAATACAATCACCCGAGGAGGTATTTTATCGCTGCCGCCACTGTATTGTATTTCGCCGCCCTGCCCGACAGCCACGGTGCCGAGGATAGGGAAGGGGGGTGTCCTAACTCCGCCACCACAGTATCGTACTACACCGCCCAGCCAGACAGTCGCGGCTCGCAACAGTATGTTCCAATGGAGTTTTGTGTGTATTGCCAGAATGAGTAATATGTCTAGTGTAGTACAATTGAGTAATGAATGTGCGTTTGTCTAGATGAAAATTGAATTAATTTTGTTAGATAAGAACGAAATGTAGTTTTTTACGTCTTAGAAAAGTTTACGAATAATTATTATCGGCTATGTTTTGACTGACATGAATGTACTGGAGATGATACCTTATGTAGCATGTGCCAGCTATTAATATTTGGTATAAGAGGGACGGCTTTTGGTTGTGTTAAGTTATATGATTGAAAGGTGCAGTTTGTGTGTATTGCCTGACTGAGTAGTATGTCTGGTGTAGTACAAGTGAGTAATGAAGGTGTGTTTGTCAAGATGAAAATTGGGTTTAGTTTGATGGATGAGAACGAAATGTAGGTTTGCACGTCTTGGAAAAGTTTAGCGATTAATTACTATCGGCTATATTTTGACTAATATGAGTGTACTGGAGATGATACCGTATGTAGCATGTGCCAGCTATTGATGTTTGCTAAGAGGGACGGCTTTTGCTTGTGTTAAGTTATATAATTGAAAGGTGCAGTTTATATATTCATGTGGTATTGTTAACCGATTTAACATTGGAAATATGTGATGATATTTACTTAACGTAATGTAGCGAATAGTTTACTATGTGACCTGCCTCGGTTAGTAAATGAATCCTGAGATAATATTTAAGAATATGTTATGTATGGATGATAAAATGCTTTAAGAAGTATGGTTGTTTTGATGCAAACAAATCTAAAATGATAAACTAACTGTAGCTTTGACCTATCTTGATAATTTAGTAGATAAACGAATATTACAAGTGTCGCTGGGTTATGGTGCTAGGCAGCGCTTTACAGTAGGAGAGATATTAAGTAATATTTGACTGATAGGTCTAGATGGTTACATGAAAGATTGAAGACGAAGATATAGATAAGTATTGTGGCTATGTGTACTGATAACTGTATGGAAGGTATGTTAGTTCGACATGATTTCGAGCAGAAACTTAATTATAGATGTGTTTTTGAATGCTTCGTATTTTTTTATTGTTTGCTATGTCCAAAAACGAAACAAGGGTTATAGGTGAATACGTAGATGATAAAATTAATTATGAATAACAATGATATTTATACAGTAGAAGGTAAGTTAAAAAACTGAAGTGTTGAACTTGTGATTAAGAAAAGACTTCGCATGAGGAAAATGTTTTACGCTGTATGAAATACAACGGTTTTGTATCAGTGGTCTAAGTGTGCGACCATCATCTTAACACAGAAAATACTTTTGTTGAATTTGAAGACAAGTTAGCTAGAAAGACAAGTTTGGATTTCTAGTAATGGCCAAAGACATGTGCCCAACATATGGGACGGGGCAGAAAGCTTTTGATCAGTTTATTGAAATGGCCCGACCATGAGTTAGATTAAGCTCAATTTTTTACTCTATATTATACATGATTTTAACCAAGAGGGATACTGGGTCGAACCTCTGTGGGTACATCAGAAAAAAATGAACGCTATTTGCTCAGAATTTCAAAAGAAATTCTACAGTGTATGTGTTTTTCAAAGGCAAGCAACCGTTTTTTAAAATATAGCCTTGTTTAGTCACAATGTTATAAATGTCAATATTCTCCACTACAGATATTTAACTGGCTGGCCAGAGCTCTGTGAGTGTCTCGAGTCGACACGTTCACACCCGCCCGCACTCCCTCCCTTCCTAAGCCCTCCTGACACCTTACCGGCCATAGGTGTAGTGTGATCTGTCTCCGTCTCTCTCTCTCTGTACATATCTCTCTGTATCTCTCTCTCTCTCTGTCTCTCTACGAATGATGTGTTAATGGTGAAGCCATCATTAACTTCTGTTTCGTGTGTGAACAGCCCGGAATATTGATCAATGACTTCAAGATACCCATGTTGATTCTGTCACATGAATTACAGTACATGTTGACATAGTAGGGTAGGTGGTATCAGACGAAAGACATGTATGAATAAGAACTGTTTGGTTTATTTTATACTAAGGGTGTCAGAAGTGCGGGCGCGAGTTCAGGTGTATTAATACATCTTTCAGTCAACTAAGAGTATGACTAGATGATTACGACGAACATGCTAAAAGTTGAGAAGAAAAAGCATCTACGGTTGTACATGTTACAGATATTTATAATAAAATTGTAATTGTACTGAAGTGGTTGGCTTTCTGTGGTAGTCTGAAGACATATATTGAAATGAACTCAGCAAGGACTTACGTACATTTCATCATAGTGTGAAAGAAAATTCGGTTCGATAACCTTGAGAAGAGTTGGAAAATCAATGAGTTAAGAGATAAAATGTATGGTTGGAGTGCTATTACACTAAACCGGTACCGTATTAAGACACACATTGTAGGAAAGCGAACAGGACGAAGCACGTACCACTGTATGACATTTATTAAATTGTATGAATAAGAGATGTTTGTGTCAGGTTATATGCGACGTAACTTACCTATGACCACAACTCACTTCGGAAGTAAAAATAGAAAAAAGATACTACTGATAATTCCTGTAACTAGTAGGACTGGTAGCAGTGAAGCATAATTTTATCTACATCAGTGAATAAGTTATGATGAGATGTAAGCTCGTGTTGAACAACTTCGACTAGCAATGCGGTAGCTTCAACTCTGTTGGCGATATCTTCGCCGGTGATTACTACCACTACCGACATTACAATGACTATGACAGCGCATGGGATTTTTTTGTCAAAACTGGAAATATATGTGACTGGGAACAACGAAGCATGGGTGATGCTTCTGTTACGAGGCCTTTGAATGCAATGTGACGACACGTAGTTGATGAGTGCAATAAACTAAGGTTTTTTGTTGCTTAACCAAGCACTATATGGACATGACTGTGATTATTTTAAAATGATGACTGAATATTTTTTCAAGGGATGCGGTGTTTGTTTTACAAGTACCTATTTGATTATGTACTACATATAAATAAAATGTAATGATTAGGGAAACAAGGGTTTTAATTTAACTTGGGTGTTTGACGATAATAAATGTTACGATTTAAATATTTTTTTGGTCTATAAAGGTAATGATTGAATAAAAATAGTAATGTATGAAACTGAAATACCTGATCTGGTATGGAATCTGGTCAGTGATATGAGATTGGATGATAATATTTGCATAGCTGCGAGTTGTCGAGTATATGTAACAGCTCGCTACGCAGAGAGAAAATCAAATATACATATATGTACTGTGGGAGAGTGTAATGAACAGTTCGGACAGGCTCTGACAGGCCTGCTGGAGAGTGAAGATAGAGCTGTGAGGGGGTACTAGGTAAGGGAGATGGCGGGTGGTAGGTGCATAAGTATTATGAATATGAAATTATATGTCAGTTTCTTAGATGTAGTTGTGTATGCCCTGATTGAATGTAGTCGAAGAGTCTTACATAAGTAACTGACCAGAAAAATTTGCTATTTTCAAAACGAATGATTGATTTTATCGGAAACTTAAATAAATGTAGCTAATTTGGTAGGAGTGTGAGTTTAGACGATGAAGTCCTGTAAGAAATAAATTCCATGTAGCTATAATAAAAAATATTTATGAAGAAGTTTTTTAGTAATTGACTGATTTTATTGGGAATCGATCGGATATAGCTAAGATAGAAGTCAAGTTTAAGTAGTATTCGTTAAAGGCATTTAAATAAAGTTTTAAACATATTTTACCAATATTAAAAACATTTCTTAATTTTTAAATTTATGATCAATACATAGTCTCCATCGATGGTTGCTACTATTTATGATCGTCTAGCTGCTATGTGAATACATTGGTGACATGCTGTGTAGTGAGAATTAAAAATGAAATAATTTTTTTAGACGAAGGATAAGAAAGTTGTGGTAAAGTACGGGAAAGAGAGGGAGAAATTTCTTCACGTAACTAACAGCTAATTAAAATAATGGAAGGGTATGGTAAAGGGAGATGTAATAGTTTGAGCGGGTTATAACACAAACTTCAGTGAGAGTGGTAAAAGGGTGGAAGCAGAAATTCACCACGTGACTAACAGCCAATTAAAACACTTGCTATGTATGGTAGGGGTGGGGAAGGGATAATAAGGGATGGGATATGGATACTTAATATATACATGTAAAAATTTGTGGGGGGGTCAGTGTGTCGGTGGAGATCGTCTGGGTAAGATGTGTCTGTAGTATATTTAGTTAAATAATTTTTTATAAAAAGTTTTTTATTAAATAAATAATTGAAATTTTTTATTAAAATTATATTTATTAAATATATAAAATTTTTATTAAAATTTTATTTGTTAAATATATAAAAAAAATTTCGGGATTTTTCGGAATTATTTGAAATTTTTGAAATTTTTTGGAAATTTAGAATTTTTTTTAATTTTCGAAATATTGGAAAGTTTTGGTAATTCGACACTCAAGGTAAAGGTCATGGTCACAGTTAAAGGTCAAGGTCATTCAACATAGTGGCCGGGTCCATGATGTCACAATATGGCAGTTGGTGCCTCACTGTGCCTCACACCGACTCCTGTACTGGAATCGACTAAGCCTATATACTTCTATTAATTACCAAGTGCAGACATGCTAGTGCTTTGGTGGTGGCTCGAGGCACGACAACGCTAGTTTTGAAAGACCACTGATGTGTAGCATTTTGATTGGCTGAAGAGACTGACGTATCATTTTTGAATGAATTATGCGAAGAATCAAAGCTTTTCGGACGGCGACTATAGGAGAGGAGAGAGAGTCACGCGATGTGCGTGCTCTCGTTTTAGGAGTTTAATTAGCTGAGAGGGATAGTTTGTGCATCAGGAAGCCGGAATAGGCGAATACGTGTCGGGACTTCAGTTTGCACAAAACAAGAGGGCCTGTTAGTAATACTTTGTTATAATTAGCATATTTGTACTACCACATCTAAACGTATGGTGCATGTATGGACTTTATTTCGCAGACACCAGTCAGCCCGTGAGCTTATATAGGGAACAGGATGCGGAGAAAACCCCCTCCTCGCAGTTCTACGAGATCATCAAGTAATCCAAATGGCGCACAACTTCGCTCGCCGACAAGAAGAGTACAGCTATTTGTCTCGTAGTTAGAGCCTGACCGTAATTGAGGACGCCATCTTCCGTTTTTTATGCAGTCTTTAAGAGTGTAGCTTTCTGGAAATAATTCGCCCGACGGGCATCCCTGAGTTAAAGATTCATATTCAAATCTGAGCATTTGCCGTGGTACAACTAAGAGTTAAAATTTTTATCTATCTGAGAGACGTCGTGAAAGTTACGTTTATGTTCTGCTACACTCATCCTGTATTACCTGACAGTAGAAGGAAAATGCCGATCTTGGGACATGGGTTGGAAGGTGAGGGTCAGAGTGACCTTGACATTTGACCAGGACCTTTGACCCCAGTAACCCGACACCCCACCACCATCTTGTTTCCATCCATCATCTGGTTTCCGGACGCTATCTTGAATAACGTCTTCCAAACATTTTTTTATTTCGCATTCTGTCCCAACCCCACATGCATTTAAAAATAAATTTAATAAAAATGAAATCAATTTAAATAAAAACTTACTTTATATAAAAATTATTTAGTTTAAAAATACATCGAGTATACTCGGCCATGCTCGGTATCCTTCGGCAATCTTCGGCCGTATTCGGTAACCTTCGGCTCGACTTTGTAAACATTGGTAATGCTGCCATCTTGTTGTTCCCGAGTTGTTTGCTAGGGTCGCATCTGTCATCACCATGTTCGAGTTATCTATTATTTAATTCTAGCAGAATACATTATATAAGGTTTGCATGCTATGCAGTATACATGTGTTCATAACCCCTATATATATTAATAACTAATCATGTAAAATAAATCGTTATTTATTATTTAATTTCTTATGCCCCATACCCGATCAATCATCAATAAATTCAAAAAATTAATTTTTTTTCTTTTTAATTTTGTAATATTACATAACTCAATCAATCAATGATAACATGATCCTATATTATCGAATCTAGACCCGATCGATTTCCGATCAATTCAGTAATTAATCATGATACTTACTTGCACAATTCCTAGACATGGCAGACAGTACCCGACCTCTTCAGCATGGAACTGACTATAGTTTTGTATAACAATGCAGTTTTCTACAGTACATTCCACTCTCCCCTCCTTTCCCCCTACAATTACTGCTGCACCTGTCAGAACCTGTCCTAGCTTCTCTTCCTACATCGCATGACTTTGAACTGTCATTGCACTTCCCCCCTCTTTTCCTTCTTCTTCACCATTACTGCTGCACCTGTCAGAACCTGTCCCAGCTCTCTTCTCCCTCCTTTCCCTTATTCGCCCACCATTACTGCTGCACCTGTTTGAACCTGTTCCAGCCCACTTCTCCCCTCCTTTCCCATCTTCACAGCAATTACTGCTACACCTGTCAGAACCTGTCCCTGCTTCTCTTCCTGCATCACATGACCTTTGAACTGTCATTGCACTTCGCCCTCCTTTTCCCTCTTCACAACCATTACTGCTGCACCTGTCAGAACCTGTCAGCTTATCTTCCTGCATTACATGACCTCGAACTGTCATTGCACCTCCCCCTCTGTACCTCCATCATTATCAGGCAAGTCACAACCTGTCCCAGCTTCTATTTCTGCATATACTGGAGCATATACTCAAGCACAGCCCCCAAACTTTTGCTACCCATCATTGTTTCCTATACATATTCTTTAATTCTCCTTTTGTAACACAAATTCTTTATCACATTTTTTTCAACAAAATATAAGCATAATTTATGCATTAATAATAATGAGACTAAAAGGTAGTAAACATAAAAACACATTAAATTCAAGTATATTTATTCGTATTTTACTTACATCATAAATAAATCCAAACAACGTATTTTTTTCCTTCGTTAAGAAGTGTAGTCTTCCAGTCGACACATCAATCCTCGTTGGTTGGCGACATCAGTCCTAAAAAAGAATTTCCACCCTACCCCTCACCCTCCGTCCGAATGGATGATAAACACAACAAAGTGCACGGTTCCCTGATTTGGGGCCAGCACTATACAGTATAGCCTTAGATACATTAAATAAGCATAATTATTTTAATGTTAGAAAGTAATACTGTATAGGTGGATTACAAGGATCGAATAGGAAAAGCAACGCTGTATAATGGACTTGTGCCCTAACAACAAAACTGATACTGAAATGCACAGAAAGATGACAGCTACAGAATAAGAATGCATATGGATAGATAGAGAGAAAAGAAAATACATATAGCGCACAAAATAGTTCAATAGTAAGTACAATACAGCCTTCAGTATTTGCAGTGTGCACAGGTTAAACGAATACCATTTCTTACTCACATCCAATGCTGGAATATGCGTTGTTCTCCCCAGGAAGTAGCTTTAAATCCCAGGTCGGAAGCCCAACATAGTCATCAAATCCTACACTCAAAATTGTAAGTTGAAATAGCAGTCGCTTCCCTTATTTTAACTTTGTGATAATATCGTCGAGGCAAGTATGTGGTCATAAACTTCTAATTAGTTCGAGAAATCTTGATTGTAGACGATTTCCTTAAGGCAGAAATCATAATATTTGTAGACGCTATGGTGGTAGATATCTTGCTGTATTGAAGTTATCTTGATATAGTGCAGTGAGTTGTAAATTATGATAGTGTAAGCATAATACTATTTTAAAAACAAAAATTTTAAGTTGCTGTAGATAATGTTACTTAAACAAATACTTGCATAAAAAATTGTCAACATACATTCTCTAGTATGTAGCAAATCCATTAATTTAAAATCAAATAACAATGACTGATAACAATGCCGAAAGAATAATTGAAACAATAATAAATGCTTGCATAAAAAGTTTCCAACATACATTCTCTGGTATTGAGACAACTGAGACCCTTCTGTGACCAAATCATGGTCACAGAAAAGCGACAGCAGTAACACTGGACGTAACACCACTCCCCTGGTCTTTTCCTTAGTTCTCCACACTATTACACTATTAAAGACCTAAGAAGTGTAAACAAAGCTAGATCTTTTGATGAACCTTTCTGGTATGTGTTCCTAACTTCAGAATAATATATATATGTTGTTAGAACAGAAAAGATCAAATGATTGTAATAAATATTTATTTACTATTCTCTTTTTTTTTTCTCTAAATAATGCAAAATTGCTATACAAAGTTTTCACAATAAATATTTGATATTCAGGTACAATATGACCTTCCAGATACTGAAGATACAAAAATATATAGAAATAACACAGGTCTCGAATACAAAACCACGACCCTCTATTTTCAATCTTTATATATATATATTAACCGTATACTATGCCTACATTTGGCATCGTTATGCAACCACGTAAATTTTCTGACCCCTAACCGTTGCCAGGTAACAACTCATAATATCAAGAATTGTTAGAAACTCACAAACCAAACAAATTAACGAATTAACGTTTAACAAGCATTAAAGACATTAGTCTCCAAGAAAAATAAATTTATAATCAATTCATACTGAAATCTAATTTTCACAATAAATATTTGATATTCAGGTACATTATAAAAACAACCTTCCAGATACCGAAGATACAAAAACTGAATTTTCCAAGGTTCCATAAAACCACAACCAAGCTCATGGACGCAAACATTTAGCCTCCCTAAGAAATCCGAACATAAATCTGGAAGAAAATTATTACCAAAGTTACATTTCAAAATATCTTACATATGCAACAGTCTATTTCAGAACGTAACCTCCTATGGCCAACAACATGGCATAGAACTAGGAAGGTACCTACGAAATTTTTACTCAGAGCATAATAAATATAATATTAAATACGCCAACAGCTAAGCCTAACCTGCTAGCCATACTAGGGCTACAACCTCAATACTTAACTTAAGCAGCGTTAATCCCCAAGCCTGTCTGCCGAACCCAGCAAAAATCCCGTAATTTATAGTTGAAACTCTCATTCCCCTATTCTCTCAAAATGGTGGTGGGATCTTGGTTTGAACGAAAGTCTGTTGAACAAAACACGTGGCGCATCGGTGATTGGTGCTTAAGCGACCAGAAGCTTCTTCCAAATTCTGAAGGATCACCACAATGTTCCCTCCCCCTGCTGCCTCGCCATTTCCCCTCTCTACCGACGTCACAGCTCACTCCAACAGCACACGCGTCTATTTTCTACTGGCAGGGAACCAGGACGGACGTCGGAATTTGTGAAGGTGCGGTGCGGAGTTATTAAAATTTAACGTAACATTTCAAGTCTGTTCACAATACATCATGGGAATCCATGCCATCGCACACAACTACCCGGTAACCTCCATTAAACTATAGTTATGCACTAGGCGAAAGTATGTCCATGGAAATTTCCACTCGGGAAAAAACTGCGTCGTAACCAGAAACGTTTACTGCCGCTGATGTCAAGTTGACACTGTCACAGTATGTTGTAAAACCATTAGTTTAAAGTAAAACCATTAGTTCAAAATGAAATAGCAATGACTTATAACAATGCCGAAAAGTCTTGAGTTAACGCCGAAAATATAATTGAAACCACAACAAATCCTTACATAAAAAAATTTTCAGCATACATTCTCTGGTATGTTGTAAAACCATTAGTTTAAAGTAGAACCATTAGTTCAAAATCAAATAGCAATGACTGACAACAACGCCGAAAATTCTTGAGGCAACACCGAAAGAATAATTTGAATGACATTAAATACTAGCATAAAATAATTGTCAACATACATTCTCTGGTATGTTGTAAAACCATTAGTTCAAAGTAAAAACCATTAGTTCAAAATCATATAGCAATGACTGATAACAACGCCGAAAAGTCTTGAGCCAACGCCGAAAAAATAATTAACACGATAAGAAAATCATTGCATAATTGACAGCGCACCTGACAAGAAAATAATTCCTCTTGCACGGACTCCAGCATGCTGTGAAAACATACTAGTATAAGAAAAATACACACATAATGTAGTGTGCTACAAACAACACCGAAAGAATAAGTTAACCGACGAGATGGAAAATACGAAACGAAGAATGTAAAATAGAAATAATGGAAAGAATAGATTATTACTTAATTTTGTCCTAGCAAATAAGCCTTTTCTAGCCGATGGGTGTGGGGGGAGTGAAATATCATCAAGATTTAACACACCTAGGGTGACGAGCTGTCCTTGCATCCTGACCCCATTCACCCACCACCCAGGGAAAAGATACGTTATTTGGAACATGCCAGTTCCCCTTCAACTGACTCCTTTGCTTAGGTTACATTGTAACCATGTGGGACAGTATGAATTCCATCCTCCAATACTTGACGGTTGTCGTACATCCATGTGAGAGTCAGCTTATTGGCGCATTGTGTATATACATCGTGATGGTATGATCTTATACTATTTACATTTATTCTCAAGGTTTGGTAGTTTGTCAAAATATTTTTATAATATTCAAATTTCATTATATTTTTGACAACCTATTTTTGTATTCCTTTGGTTCGTTTCACAACCTAGCCAGAGCACCTATAAGTGTATAACTTCGCTCTCAGCCCAACAAACTCTACCATATCACCCCCACCACACTCATCCTTAAACTTACCAATCACCTTTTTATTAACAGATGAGTAGCAAAGATGAGAGGGTGGGTAGCCACTTGTGTCGAATTCGGCCAAGAAAGCTGAGTCTGTGGCAAGATCTCTGTAGAAATTCTCGGTCCCAATCTGGTACACGAAGGAATCTGTGTTCATGTAATCAAGCTCTAACTTACAGTCATACCTAGGTTTCATGATATCATAATGAAACCGGTACATTATGTTTTGGATAGGTCAAGTACTGAAAACCCTGCGTAAAAAGGCTTATCAAATAAAATATTTTCATGCTCCATATTACATCATACATTGTTCTACATTTAAATTAAGGTTTAGGAGTAAGTTTCTTAGCTCGTTTCTCAGCACAAACTAGTTCCATATGCTGGCGTTTTCTTTTGTTCTCGAGAAGCTTTCCATGTGATGCATTATTCTTCAGTTTGTAAAAGTCCTTCACGAACTCGTTTGCAGCCACCTTTTTTTTCTGTATTTAATTCAATATACGGATTCAAATAGGACCTTTGTTTAAACTGTAGTACTCTATGAATATTCTTCAATCTCAACCCATGACTTATTGCTAGCTTCAAATTGACATAGTGTATGATGTAATTTTCCTCGTTTTACAGCGTTGTCTTTAGCTTCTTCGGTTTGGACCCAGGGGGCACACATTCACCGGCAAGAATGGTAGGTCCTTGTGGTTTTCATGGACGTCTGGGTACTCTACATTCACCTCCAGTATGTAACCATTGTTGGCATCATCAGGCACCATCATCACATCCAGATCGGTGCCTGCTCATTTGAAGTCTGAGTATGGTAATGGTAAAGACATTGCTCAACCATATAAATTGTTGGTATCTACATATTGGAGGTAAGCCGGTGACTTGCTGGCATTGTATGTTTCAGGGACATCTTTGTTGTTGGCAACACAATGCCTCTTTACACACTGAGGTACCCCTTCTCGGATACCAGCCCCGATAAATAAATTAATATCATAATCAGTGATAAGTTCCAGCAAACTTTTGTCTTTTTTGAGCATAGCATCAAAAGAAAAACCTGGGACACTCACGTATCAAACACAATCTAGGTATGATCTTTGAAAGAACTGTGCAATGGGAGTGCATGACTGGATTTATTTACTTGGACATACTCCATTCGCAATGGAGTATGTCCAAGTAAATAAATCCAGTCAAACACAATCTAGGTTATATGTTTTCAAGCAGAGCCCCTGGAAATTCTCGAAGACGTCACACAGAAGCAGCACATCGGTCTTCAAATATACATCACTGTATTCTCCTATGGTATAGCAGCCAAATTTAACCCAGACCTTCTGTGTGTGCTGGTAGTCGTAGGCTGTGATGTTACTGTTGGTGAGCCCGTTGTAGAAATCTTCCATCGGTGGCAGTTGTGGCTCCTCGAGTTTCCCCCACAAATCAACATAATCGTAGGGGAACACACCTTTCCTGGTCACCAACTTGAGCTCGTCTGGATGGAAAAATTTAGCCGTCTCCTTGAATTCAGGTGCAGGCAGATTTCCTGTTAATGACACAAGGCTGGCAGACATTAATCTAAAAGTATCTATAAACAGTAATTTTAAATTGTCATCCAAACTCTTACTGAATGTAATAAGCTTCTCTTCTGTGTGCGGGATTATGAATATATCTTGTGTGTCGTAGCCCAGCTGCTTGACGACAAAGTTTTCGTCGTATGTCAGGTTATGGAATAATACAGACAGTCTCTTGGGTCGATGACGAAGCTTGTTGGAGTTGTTGCAGGCATGTCCTTCATAGTTTTCTGGTAAGGTGGTCGTGGTCGTGTACTTTACGATTTTTAGCAGTAAAGAGACCAGAGCAGTGGCAACATGTGGTGTCTAGAGCATAGGCAGTCTTCTCATAGATTATCAGCTGTCTCATTGGTTAGGACTTGCTGTAGATCTATTTCACCAGGTTTCCAATTAGAACTATTTCTTCCATAAATTTTTATCAGCATTTTGTCCTCGATAAATTATGGGCTCCCTGTCCAGGCTTGTTGGCATGGAGGCTGGTACTAATCATCAATCTTGATGTATATGCCATAACTATATGTCTCGTGTTTTTGGTAGTTACATGTGTATGATCTTAAGGTTCCGCTGGCATGTCGAGACAGGCAGGAGCGTAGCCTCAAAGTCGGCGTAGACAATTATCGGTACCTTGTCCACATTGTGATAATTTATAAACTTAAGAACAGGTGGCATGCCGTTCTTCTGCGGTTGTAGCATCTCTACACAGACTGGTGTGTGTTCATTGCAGTATCTCCTGTGCTCGGACAAGGCCTGTTCGCCTATAAGTACTGTCACCCATGGAATGTCGTGGTAGAATTTCAGACATCTCTTGCAAGTGTATATTTTGTGACCATGAGCTATAACCTGTGGGCAAACTAGTCGGGAGAAATTATTAATGTAGCAGTAGTGCGAGTTCTTGTCTTCGGTTATTATTTGTAGTAGATCAAAGTGCTCGTCGTCTTCTGCTTTTGTAACACTTACGGGCACGACATTTTCAATTTCATTAAGAGTGTATACATTTATGCTTACTCCTGGATTGTTTCTTTCTAACAGACCAATTTGGCGCAGAGGTGTGGGGAACTCTAGTCCACTAAAATTAAATTTATCCTCCAGCTTGTGGTACCTCTCATTTACTTGCTCCGGATGATCACCTTCGACGAATCGTGCTAATATGGACAATATAAAACATTTATTATCTTGATTCTGGGGGTTGATGATACCTTCTATTGCCTTGATGCTGGCAGGCAGGTCGTACGAGGAGGCGCTTTGTGGTTCCAGCTTGTTAATTCTTAGTTGCAGGCATTTCACAAATGTAAGGGTCCAGCCGCTTCCCTTCCTCTGCTAATCTTCTTCTTCCTGACAGATTTTGGCGATACTAGTCTCCACAGCATCTTCAATGTTACATGTATTGCTTATTGGCAAGTTATTCGTCTTGAAGGCTCTCTGGTCGCTCTCTTCTTCATTAGGCTCGGGCTTGCCATACAAACATTCTAAAAATATATTAAATTTTATTACTCCCTGCTCTTCGATTTCAAGCCTCAGTTAACCAATTATACTTTCCTTCACTGTCTCAATGTATCTTCTGATGTCGACCACTTCACTAGTTATATTTTCTGCCACGTAGGTCTTCATTGTGTTACTGAAGGCGGATTCGGCTTTTACAAGCCCAAATTCATTGGCTTCACCACTTCTGACGATTAATTTTCTGCGCGAACTTCCCCTGCAGCAATAAGGCAAGCTGGGAGTAATCGTGTAGGTACAGTAGCAACACGACGTCTCTCTGCTGGGGGCTGGGCGGGGCCAGAGCATTTCTTGAAATGAGTATTTAAATTGTCAACTCTTGAAAACTGACGATCACACTTGCTACACTCCAAGGTCTTGTGGCCAGGGTTCAACCAGCAACTACTCTCGTGCCTCCTTGCATCACCAATATGCGCATATGCTGCATTGCAGAACTTGCAAACAGTTGTCGCCTTCTGCTGTACAGTATCCTTGCAGCTGCGCAGGTGCCTGGACAAGTTGTCCTTGTGTGATATTGTCGCCCCACATTTATTGCAAACTTGCAAATCTTTAAATTGATTAAGGCGACAGTTCGCCTAGTGACGTAGCCCATGACTGCAGTCGGTAGAAAGTTTGTCGCAAAAACCACACTGCAATACGGGAGGATGTACCATACTTACGTCAGATGTAGAGGTGGAAGGAAGGTAAGAGACGAAACCATCATCACTGCTGCTGCTGCTGCTGGCCATGGTGAAGAAGAAGACAATGAACCTGTAACACACAAGCACAGTTAGCATTAACATTTTTAGTATTATTGGTTGAGTACAAAATCACTCCTAGCATTAAAAATTAAATTTACTTTAACTGTAACCTAAACTTCCATCTGTAAATACACCCTATAATATCATGAGATTTAGTTTGAATATCCACAAGCCCTACATAGCATAGAAAAAATTCTAACCTAAACATTTGTCAACAACACTGTAAATACCACTTATGATCTCATGACATTTTGTTTGAATACCCACAAGCCCTACATAACTTGAAAACATACATTTACTCTCCCCCTAAAACTGAGCCTACTGTGATTAAAATACAACTGTCGAGGACATTATGAGTATTTCGATTACCCACAAGCAATATCTCACATGAAAAATCAATGTTTACGCTGCACAACCCAAGCCAATTAGAAACTAGTAATACTCACCAAAAACAACAGAAAAATAAAGTTGAAGGTGCTGATTCAAGCCAGGCGTAGGACGTCTCACTGCGATGTTACAACCGAACGTGCAACGACAGCTCAACATTGTGAATCGAGGAGGTAACCTGCCAACCATAAAATATCGTTATATTGTGTGTAACAGTTGGCATGTTTATAAAATGTAAGTTCTCTGTAGCCTTGCACAGGACGTGTAATACGTATGTTGTAAAGGAAAAAAATTCCGAGACATAATGACTTAGAAGCAAGCTATGTTATAATCAGTACGTGACTTATTTAGGCAGTGAAAATAATGTGGATGGAACAGTAAAGCCCTGGCAAAACGATTTATGATTAGTGACCTTGTATGTTTCACACAGTTTTTACAAACTTGAATGCTGTTCTGTTGATATACAATTTTTTTTTAGTAATTTAATGTTTATGTATTTTATTTTGTTAAAGAATGAATAAAATAATTAATACATTTGAAAACATGCAATGAACTTAAGGCATGACACTTGTACAAATAAGTCAGACAACCATTGTTTATAGAATTTTGTACATTATTCCAGTAGAAGTACATGCAATAAAACACTGTAAGTCCTTGGTCAAGCTCACACTCAAGATTTCAGTGTGTGTGTGCGCGTGTGTTTGCGTGTGTTTATGTGTGTATATGTGTGTGCGCGCGCGCGCGCAGCCACAGCTGCGACGTATCCGGAGAGGAAGCACATCAGCGCGGCCTCACATTTCATCCATGCAGCCTGCAGCCGGCGAGAACACACCAGCTCTGTAAAATATGCCTGTTGTGACGTTAGTGAGACGAGTAAAGGGCAGTTTCGCTACATGCAGTGGTCACATAACAAACACAATACGACTTGTTTAGAATACGTACATGTACACATTTATACTTTCATATGAATAAAACTATATATATATATATATACACACACACAGGGTATAACAAATGAACGTGGAAAGCACCCTATTACGTTACAGGGTTGGTCCAGACGAAATAATTGATATAAGATACGTATGGTCGGAAATGTCGGGAAAAGCCCAAAAAACCGGTTTTCAAAGTTCAAATGTGACGTCACCATAAAGACGTCATAGACAATCGCTCTTGCGTCAGTTTCCTTATTGGATGCCCGCTGCTTCCAACCGTCCCAATCCAGGTCCGTTGGAGGTGATGTGTGTATCTCAATGATAACGTGTTCGCCTGTTACGGGCGTGGTTCAAGGTTCGATCCTGGCGGACTACCAGTTTAATTTGGGCTTGGATTTTTTTGAGGGCTCACACATGTTACTGAGTTGTTGTGGCCTTTCTGGCCCTTCCCCTCTTCCCCCTCTTGTCACTCTCCATTCCCCTGGCCCCTTTCCTGACCCTTCTTACCACTCTCTGATGGCCTGCCACTGAGGCAATCATTCATTCTTCGAACTGCAGTTGATTCGACCGCTCGAGTGAAACTTTGATTATGAACCGCTTCACCTTTAATGAATTAGCAGATATGCACCTTTGCTACAGTGCAACAAATGGAAATGCACCCAGTGCAAGGCGGCTTTATGCAGAAAGATTTCCTGCACGGGTGTTACCAAGTCGTCATGTGTTTGCTGCAGTTGACCGTAACATTCGCGAAAATGACGCAGTTCGGGTATGTAAACATTGCTGGAAGTCATCAAATGTATGTGTTTACAGTAAATTTTTTTGGTGCTTTTCGTCCATAGGGTCTTCCACGAGAGGGTGGAGGCGGTCGTCGTCCTAATGAAGTCGAGGATATCGCGTTGGAATGTATTAATAATGCACCCAGTACAAGCACACCACACATTGGATGTCAGCTTGGGGTCTCACACATGACCATTTGGCAGGTATGGCATCGCAATGGTTTACATCCATACCACAAGCAAAAGGTGCATGAGTTACTCCCATGGGATTATCTGCTTAAGGTACAGTATTGTGAAGAGTACCTCCAAAAATGCGGAGACGATCTCGAAAACCCATCCTTAGTTTTGTACACTGCCGAAGCAACGTTCAGCGAAGAAGGTATTTTCAACACAAAAAAAAAATCACTTTTGGGCGGCTGTAAATCTGCATGCTACATATGAGCACAATATCAGGAGAAATTTAAGGTAAATATATGGGCTGGGATTGTGGGAGAATACCTTATCGACCCATATGTCCTACCGGCTAGGTTAAACGCTCACAATTATTTGATATTTTTGCGGGAGATGCTACCCCTTCTAATGCAAATGTTCCGGAAGAGGTTCAAAACACTTAACGGTACCAACACGACAGAGCGCCGGCACATTACACCAGAATTATGGGTGATCACCTCAATGGGGCATTTTCCTTACACTGGATAGGTTGCAATGGCCCAATTCGTTGGCCTGCCAGGTCTCAGGACTTGACCCTGCTGGACTTATTCTTTTGGGGTTGCATGAAGGAATTGGTGTATGCAATGCCAGTTGGGTCCGAAATGGACCTAATTGCAAGAATCGTGGCTGCTGGCCACGAAATTGCAGAGAAGCCCAATGTTTTGCGTGATGTACGCGCAGCTATTGCTGATAGGTGTAACGCTTCCATTTGTGCTAATAGCAGCAATTTCGAGCAATTATTGTGAAAGGAATGGTGTGTTTATTGACCCTTTACTAATCATCCATAACAGAATGAAAACGTTCCCCCAGCTTCTGTTACAGAAATTCAGTACAAACAAAAACGTAATTAGCATTGTCATTGTAACATACGCACAAAAAATAAATTTAACTTCAAGCAGTTGATTAAAAGATTATGGGTCCATAATGGCAAGAAAAGAAGCAGTTCACAATGTATAAAGTGTCGGTAGTGTTTGCACTTGTAGAATCGCCAATATAAGAAGTTCTGTGTGTCAGAAGATTTGATGATCGGTAAGGATAGCAACATGGCGGGATCGATGCTACCTTTTCCGCAGCTAACCGACACTAATTTCTCCGCTTGGAAATTTAGGAATGTGTCTTTACTTGAAGATAAAGGTGTTCGCTGGGTAATAGATGATCTCAAGGCAAAGTCGGCAATGTCAGAACAAGAACGGAAAACTTACGTCGCAGCAGTAGCTAGAGCTAAAAACACTATATTGCAGCGTATTTCTGACAGACATATTGAATATGTGCAGGATGTGCAAACGGCAAAATAAATGTTGGCTTTGAGAAGAATCTTCGAAAGGAAAAGTATGCTGTCCAAGTTGTTTGTTAGGAAAAAGCTGCTGTCTTTCAAGTGTACAGGGCCACTACAAGAACATTTCATGAAATTTGATGGAAACTCATACACGACCTTGAAGGTATGGGAACGAAGTTGGCACAAGATGACAAAGTAAGCCATTTATTGTTGACAATACCTGATAAGTACAGCAATGTAATAACAGTGTTGGAAACAATGGATACAGAGATAACCATAGATTTTGTATTTTGTAAAGTCTCGTTTGCTAGGTGCCGAAATAAAAATGAAAAATACCGGTGCATTAAACAAAGAATCAAACGAATGTTCATTCAAGGACACTAGTTTTCAGAGCTCCAAAAGGTGCAATGGATGCAACAATTTATGGACATTTCATCGCAGATTGACCCAAGAAATCGAATATTCGTGGTTCGTTCAAAAGTCGCTCCAGTTCTCAAGGACATGGTAGAGATGCTTATCAGAACCATCGCAAAGCACATATTAGTGAAGAGAACCGTGACATAGTGTTGCTTCATTTGAGTATGAAAATGTGGTACTTTCCAGTGATTCATCATCTGGTGTGTAATTTGTATTGGATAGTGGGGCTAGCGATCATCTAGTGAAATCTGACCTAATTGAACACATGGAAAACATTGAAGAATTAAAGCTGCCTGTTGACATCAAAATTGCTAACTGTGAATTTTTACTGTCCACCCAAAAAGGTACGTTGAAGTTGTATCCCAGTGGTTACAATATTACTCTAGAAGCACTAGTAGTTCCAGGACTTTATCATAATATCTTGTCAGTTAGCAAAATTAATAAAATGGATCTGAACATTCTGTTTTCGGGGAGCAAAGCTACAATTTTTAAAGGCACTGAAGGCTGTGTTGAGTGTAAACTTGTTGGTAAATTGTATGTTGCTAAATTCTCTCTCGATGGTGAAGTACAGTGCAATCTAACTCATGAGGACAATTTGTGGCATAGGAGGTTAGGACATGTAAATCGCTTCAGTTTAAAAGCAATGAAGGTGCCGGTATCAGAAGAAATCTGCGGGCTGTGTCGTCAAGGTAAAGCCACGCACTTACCATTCAAGAAAGTGGAACTGCCTAGGTCAACTAAATTAGGCGAGTTCATTCACAGCGATGTTGCAGGGCCAATAACTCCTGCAAATATAAATGGGGAAAAATACTTTCAAGTGATTGTAGATGGTTACTCATATTTTTGCAGTGTTTACTTGCTGATGACAAAGGAAGAAGCTGCTGGAAACTTGATGGATTTCGTTATGAGGCTAGATGCAAGGTTTGGTGCTAAACGAACGTGTCGTATCAGGTGTGACAATGGCGGTGTGAGCTCTTTCAATATTTTTGAAACCTTTTGTCAGAAGAATGGTATTAAAACAGAATACACCATCAGTCACAGCCCATCCATGAACGGCGTTAGTGAATGCATGATACGAACACTCACAAACAGGGTATGCACACTTTTTGTTGAAACAGAACTACCTAAGCATTTGTGGGGAGAAACAGTCTGAACTGCAGTGTATCAGTTGAACAGATGCCCCACACAAGCCCTGTTTGGGAAAGTGCCAACAGAAATGTTCTATGGGAAACTGGACTTGTCTATGTTGAGGATTTTTGGCTGTAAAACATGGGCTGTAGTGTTGCCAAAGGGATACAAGCATGACCCACATGCTAAAGAAGGACGTTTGGTTGGGTAAAATGCAAATGGGTACAGAATTTGGGATTCCAAGATGGGATGGTAGAATTAAAAAATTTTTTTGGAATTAATTGGAATTTTTGAAATTGACGTCATTCAAGATGTCGTCTGGAAACAATATGGCGTCCAGAAACAAGATGGCTGCCGGAAACAAGATGGCAGTGGGGTGTCGGGTTACAGGGGTCAAAGGTCAAGGTCACCCTCACTCTCAGCCTCCAGCCCCTGTCCCCGGATCGGCATTATCCTTCTACTCCTGTCAATGTTGTCTACTTAATTTGTTTTCTGAAGGTCCAGATGTTTAAATTTTTCAATACTATGAGTCGGCCAAATTTGATAAAATATATTCAAAATGATACCAATTTGCATGAGTCTTAAGAGGAGTCCTTCGCGGTGTCAAATTTCCACCTTTGACACATGGTAACAGCGTACCGATAAGAGCCAGTGTCCCACGCTTGACTAGAGGCATATCGCCTCTATTCGCAGCGCACCAAACTGGTGTGCAAGGTTTCCATTGTAGTCTTTTTACTATGGGACTTTAGGCGGTGGCCCCAGTATTTTATTTTTGAATAGTTTTAAGTAAAGACCAACGCATGCTTCTCGTTTTGCACTTTACGAATTCAGGTAATATTTTCGGAGTTACAACAGTCTAAAAAACCCGTTTTAAGCCATTTTGAGAGGCTCGAATATCATGTATCTAACGAGTGTGCTGAATTTTTGAAAAAATAGAAGCATGGTTTCAAGTGTGTGTTCTTTTCGTACGTAAACATAATATGAATAACTTAAGCGGTTTCGTGTAAAACTGAATGCGCGTGACATGCTGCAACGCCGTTCATGCGCCAGTCGAGGACTCCTCTTAATGTTACCACTTCTTGTTTACCCACCTTATATGAATAATTTTCGGTACGAGCAAAGTATGATAAAAATTATTTGAAAATTCGTTGCACTGCAGTTTCCTTTAGTATTGTTGGCGTATTTCCAGGGTCACTAGCAAACGCTTCAAGAACTTCTGTTCGTAAGACATCCTCTGGTGTTCCCTGCATACATATATCGAGCCCTACTTTAGATGAGCAGTGCAAATGTAACTTAAATATAATCCTGAGATACATACTCTTTAATATTATATCGCTGAGGTATATCTTTTCATTATTGACGTCAGTCCACTCTTGCATCGCATAGTTGCGTTGCAGAGAGAAAAGTAGTAGCTGCGTATGGCATAGAGAAAAGTAGTGGCATCAACGTGTAGGCCACGAGTCAGGGACGCCACGCAAAACAGACGCGAATCGGATTTAAACAGTCGATGCCGAGGCCAGTAAAGGCTACGTATAACCCATAGAAAGGACAAATGTCGGCGCAGCGTGAGACAGTGGTGCATCGCGGCGTAGGGGAAGAGCTGTCCAGCGAGGAATATGGAGGGCTAGAAGAAAGTATGGCATGCGCCTACGAGGAGGCTTTAGCAGCAGGCACCATGCCAAACAGGGTTTCAGAACGCAGAACCAACTATGTTAAGCAGGCTAGAGAGCCTAATGAGTACAGTGTATGTAAGTATGCACACTTTGAGAAGAAATGCAGACTCAGGCTGCAAAACTAGACATGCAGGCTGAAAAACTAGGCATGCAGACCGCGAAGTACGAAGAGGTGAGAGGTTAAATGCAAACAATGGGCCAAGGTTTGATGAGAGAGTTCTACGAGCGTTGTGAAAGGTTACAGAGACAAGTGACGTCGCTTAGCGAAAATTTAAAAGGAAAAGTTGATTAATTACAGGGTCAGGTAGTAGCAGTAAGAAGTAAGGTACGTTCGCAACGGGTAAAGCTGGAACTGGTAAAGGAACACGTGACGATTCAGACCCGTGAGCTAGAACACCGTGTATAACAGCTGGAGTGTAACCCACTAACGATGGAAGTGTCAAATTAGGTACACGATACTAAGGCGGTGCAACTAGATTCTTATGAACGCCATATAGAGACTCAGTTATCGCAAGTCGAAAAAGCATCACATATAAAGCCCAGTAAGACCAATGCACACCTAGTGGAAGTGAATATTCACCTGGGTAATTTGGAAACAAAAGTAGATGACATGGTTGCTAGAGCCAGTGATTTTTGGTGAAAAGAATTCTGCAACAACTTGTTTCAATGCCTTACGCGCACACCTGCAACCCTGGTTCGTGGTTTATGGGCAGAATATAATAGGGCAGATGCGTGGCTCATTTGACTGTACCAACCAGAACAAGGTTACCGCGACACCACACGTCCGTGATTTGCTGATAGCGGTGCTATGTCTTCTGCCAGACATGGTCACCAGACAGACCAAGCAAAATGCTACCACCCCTCTCTTCCTTTCATCCCTTCCCTTGTTTGAGAAGTTGCCAGTGGGAGGAGTTATAGCAGACGGGTTACCTGCTGACCGCAAGAATCCTGCCTACCCTCGGCCGGGTTGTAGGCGAGAGGACACTTTTTTTTCTTTTCTTACAGAATGACCGACATGAGGCGGGGCGAAACCTGTGACGTATGGCAGAAGTGGCCGAGTTTTTCCGAGTGTTCTCTCATGCTTCCAAACTGCAGATTTTTAAGGGGAGCAAAAGTTCGCGTCCAGGGTGAAAAAAATGCGGGGCTTGTCGCGGGTGGGGCTCAGTGGTTAAGACGGTGGAGCCGATACACCGCACACTATGAATGTGGTTGGAGAGGGGAAGAGGGTTAGCATTCTCCTTCTCTCCATTTTCAAATGCATTATAACTGGGTGGACAAGAGCCCCCCTCAAGGGGCTTGTACTACCCTAGCGCTGAGGTCTTAGGCCAGTGATGATGAACGGCGGCGCCTGGCATTCACACACCAGTGGGTTAATTCTAAGTTTCTCGGCACGAAGTTTACGATCGTGAAGTTTCGATTCCGATCATAGTTGGGACGTTTGTAATTCTAAGTAAGAAATTATGTCTCGAAAGTTTTCGATTGTCGTTTATCAACGATCGAAATGTTTCGAGTGCTACTGTGCTGTCGAAATCTGTTTCACGATCGTTTCGTGCCGTTCATGCTTGCGTTTGAAGTAATTTTATGGCATAAGTGCTTTCATAACCAAATGTAACGTGCATACAAAGAAACGTAAAACAGTCGGCAAGTAGTCCGTGGCGAATAGCCTACGTACGTAGTTGTCTCCGTGCTAATTTTGTACGATATTAATACGAAATGCGTTCAAAAGCGTTTGTTGTAACGTAAAAAATGCACGATATATCAAATGGCAACGCCAACAGGCAATGAGGTTTTATATTTTGGTTGTAAATAGGTGGCAAATGAGCTAGTATTTACACGAGCACATGTGTAGCTGTGGGGTAGCGAGTGCGGCACATGCTGATGAGGAGAAAATTATCTTTCGAGATCAAATCTTACTACTGCGTAAATTATTTTAGTGACTGTTATATCCTATTCTCTTAATTTTTTTAAACTTAATAACATATGTATCTGTAATAGTAATGTTGATAAACTAATAATTAGTCCTACAAGAGCAGATATGTTTGTTATGGTTAATTGTTTCTGCAAACCAATATAACTTTATTGTACTTTATGGCAATTCTTTTTCGATAAGGTACGAATAGCCGTTTCTTCATAAAAAAATACACAAAATTACAGTGCACCGCTAGCAGTGTAAGTGAAAAATCCCCACTATCACCGCAATTATAGTTACTTTAATAAGAGAAATAAATAAATTTTCTCAAAAGTATAGGACCTGTGTAGAAATAAACGAAAACGAAAAATAAAAAAAATAAAAAATGTGCATCGTCCGAGATTTGAACTCGAATAATATCTCCTCGGTGTGCTTAACTCAACGCACCTTAACCACTTTTTTTTAAACCACTCAGCTACATTGCACGTTGTACTGAAGCAGCAACATTTACCAAATATTTTTATTTATTTTAGATATTTCCTTACTTTGTGATTGTAATATCGTTCTCACAAGTATCATTAATTTTATTTAGTAAGCTGCCTTCCCCAAATCAATTAAATTTTACACAAACGCAAATTTATGTGTAAGGACAGCAACTCCATTGTCCTCCATGGACACCATTAGTTGTGACGTCACACGAGAACGCTGGTTCCAAACAAATGTTTGTATTGAAAGTTTAACATTGAACACTCCATTTAGCATCCCGACGTATTTCTTTAATTACGGTAAAAATACAAATACTTTCGTTTGAACCTAAATAATGTCAAATATGAGTGCGGCAGGACTTCTCTCGTAAACTGATATCGTCGGAGACGAAAGAATTTAATACACATAGCGGGATAATACATTCGTGCTGGGTCTTGCGACTTGTATAGCATGCGTCAATACGAAATAATTTTGTAAGGGGCGGAGATTGTTACAACTTATGACGTTGTGTTTAATAATATTAAAATTGTATTCGCGCATATTTGTAGGATTGTTCAAACTAATTAATTTCATTAGGGGTGGCTTATTTATTTATTTAATGTAATATCTCAGCCTCGTGGGTTTGCTAGTTGGGCTCAAATGTGTGCTTAAAAAAGGGTAGATCTATTTCTGGCCTAGTGTGTTTATTGCCCCTGTCCGATGATTTTTAGTGTCCTATCCCTGCAATTTTTAGTACATCTGCACCACAATTTTCAGTGCATCTGCCCAACAATTTTCAGAGACTGCCCTACAATATTCAGTGTATCTGCCCTAAAATTTATAATTCCTCCTTCAATGACCCATGACTTTTTGTGTCACTCCCACACAATTTTTATAATGTAACTACCCTACTATATTTGTGATTATCCTAAAAGTTTCTGTACCTCTGTACCTACACTACACAATTTTCTTTCTGTAGGCCTACATCAATCCAACTGTACCCTACCCTTACAGTTTTCTGTACCTGTATCGAACAACTGTATCCTATCCTATAATTTTCTGTACATCTGCTCCATGATATTTAATATCCTTGCTTAACATATCCAGTCACCTACCCTACAATTTCGTTTACCTCTGCCCCATAATTTTCAATATTTCTTCCTCGCATTTCCTGTGCCCATACTGTACAATTTTGTGCTTGGTCCAATACCCTAAACTTTTCTGTACGGCGCCTCTACCTCATGATTATTTTTAATGTCTGAAGAAGATAAGGGGGGTTGGGAAGGGATTCCAACATTGACAAGTATGAATGGACGAACTACGACAAATGACAGAGAGAGCTGATATGCTGCAGGCTCAGTACTTGTCAGTGTTTGAGACAATGTAGTACTGGAATAGTGAGACAAATAGACAAAATGGAATGGGAATGGATTGGGGAATCCCTCCAAGGGCGGTGGCAGAGCGTGAAAGGAGGGGTATAATTGACGGCAGACAATGAGGTGAAATCACGGATGCCACAGGGTAGTTTGCTCTATCCGGTATTGTTAACCATTACGGCGAATGGTATGGTTATTGGGATTAGTGGCAAAATAAGACTGTTTGCAGATGACTGTCTTTAGAGGCGGGCAGTGGGGTCAACTTGCAGACAGATATTGACAGGTTGTGTATCTGGACTGTGGAAAACAAGATGAAGATTAATGTTTGTAAGACTAAGTTTTTCAGGTTTACTAGGAAGAGAGTGATAAGCAGAGTCATTTACAGATGGGATGGGCAAGAGATAAAATAATCCACACAGTATAAGTATCTAGCGGTTGTGCTGCAAAGTGACTTTAGGTGGACAAAATGGGTGGAGAAGGTAGTTTCGAAGGGGAAAAGAGCTTTAGGTTTGCTGAGAAGTGTACTGAATGAGGCTATAGCTCTGAAGAGAGGATGGGGAGGGTTACATTGTCACCTTACTAAGAATATAGAGGGAGAGGAAGCGACATCCAGAAGACTTAGAGGGTGTGGAGGAGAACAGAGCGGGGTAGGCAGTCTATGTTTGTGAGGTCAGCGAGAGAGTGGAATATTTTGCAGGATGACTTGACTTTTATTTTATTTATTTATTTCTTTGCCTCCAGTATACATCCACACAAATGGATAGGAGTTGGTGAAGGTGAAGGTGAAGGGGGTTGGTAGGTTCAGGGATGTTTTGAAGAGGGTTTTCTAGAGGTGGGAACATGTTATCTGACCACTGTGCGGCAGCACAGTTGTGAGCATTTATTTATTGTGTCTCTGCTACACATTTTTAATTGTGCTACACTACAATTTTCCGTACTTCTGCTCCATGATTATTTTTAATGTCCTTGCCTCTCATTTCTAATAGTCCTATCCCTTCAATTTACTGTTCCCCTAACCTACAGTTTACTGTAGCTCTGCCACATTCTTTTTATTGTCACTGCCTCACATTTATAGTTCTCCTACCCAACAATTTTCTCTGCCTCTGACCTATTGTCAATGCTCCTGCATTACTATTTTCTGTACCCCTGCCCAAAAATGTTTTGTTGCCTACCCCACAATTTCTCCAACCTTGATTGCCTTGCCTAACGTCATGTTTTGTTAAAATTAAGGCCGTGTCTCAATTCACCCAAAGAGTGCTCTTTCGTGCTCTCGCTCCCGCAAATACGTCACAACTACGTCAGAGAGAGCATTCTCTGCCTGTCTCAATTGGTCGCCGATAGTACGAAAGAGTGAGAGCACGAAGTTGTATACTCGCTCTCGCTCTCTCGTGCTCTCTGGCATACGCCATCTTGATTTCTACTATGGTTTGAGGTTGTTGAAGAAACGTGAGACATATATTGCACATATGTCATTATTTATCCATAGATAATTATTTCCAATGAACAGTTACCTATCGCGAGTAATTCGGTAAACATTTTCGGCCGTAAAATGCCTTTAAATATACAAAAAATGGTTGCATCGCCTATTAACAGCTGTTCCCGCTTGAAATACAGCGCCGGTAAGTTAAAAAATTATTATTTGAATAGTTTACAAGTGTATTTAATGTGTCTATAACTTGTATTAGTATAATTTACGCACTTGTAATCTTTGCATCTTTGTTTACAAATACGAGAGAGCATCGTCCCAATTGTAGAGAGTGAGATCACCAGAGAGCAAATTAGAGCTCTCTCTTGTTGTTGTGCGAAAGAGCATTCTCTCAACAGAGTACTCTTTGAATTGAGACACGACCTAAGTCGTAACCATAAAATACCCTTTGGAGAAAAGGTTAAGCAACACATTAAAACAAGGCCTACAGTAAAAACGGTAAAATTGCTCAGTTTCTTATCCTATATCTTATGCAGCATTCTGTACATTTAATTACTGTCTTTCTGCATTTGTTATGTAGTGCTGACGTTTTCATACTTAGTATTTCGCGCACCTTGTGAGGTAACTTAAACCTTGACTAGTAACGACAAATTATGTTAATCATCACAAGCCAATATAAGAAATTTACCTACTACGATTTGAGACCATTTCCAATAGTAGGCTATTATTGTTTTAAGATTTCTTCGCAAATTGCCTGGGAAAGGCACCTAATGCGTTAAAAAACTTTTGGACGAAATTGCAACACAGCATACAAATGACAAAACATAACGATGGATTTATTTAATGAATGACCACGAATAATATAAATGTAGTTTCGATTGGTTGTCAGATGCTAAATATTTGTTTTTGTACCGTACTTCATTGAACTGCAAGTAAATGCTAGGTACTATTCAAACGAGAACAACGTACATGTTTACCTTTAGGTTAAGTAACCCCACTACTATTTACACATACATAACTTCGAGTACGCTGCAAAATTATCTGTAAGACTTTGTTCGTAACTTCATTGATATAAATTAATTCTGAAAACGATAGAATTCGTTCACTTCCTCTAATACTCGATTTTTACGAACAAGAGCAAAACATTATATAATTGTTTTGCATATGCCCAGAGAGCTTGTTTGGAACCAGCTTCATCGTGTGACGTCACACTAATAGTATCCATTACCATCGAACAGCCATCTCGACGTAGTGTTCCCACAATTGCGACGATGAAATAGCTGACGCTGCAGCATGCAAACGTGTACTAAATAGTAGGCCAATATTGCAAATTATGAACAAGGGTTTCTGCTGCACATCTATTTTTTCAATACAGCGCACAATTTCTTCGAAAAATATACACTTTTCCCCAAAACAAAAGTTGTATAAGAACAGTGACTTTTATGTTATGTGGCCGTACTGGGAAGAATATCGAAATCCCGAACTTACCCGAAAGACCGTCGCGCCGTAACGATACTACACTCAGAATACGCTATTATCTCGCACGATACTTCCTGTCGTTAACAGGACGATCGAAGCATTTCGATGTCGAGATGTTTCGATGCCTATAACGGCAAACTCAGAATAAACCCACAGCTCCCGACCAGAGCGGACCTCTCCACGCTGCTCGTCACCACTCTTTCTCACCCCCTCTCCGCCCGTGTACTGCACCTTCGCTCGAGCTCTCACTCACCACAGGCACAAAGTAGAGAAACGATACATTCATGTATTACTACTTACTGTACACACATTGTTGCTGGAAAATACAACACACCACACTCTATAACACAATTTTTTTCATATTATTTATTAAGAACACATATTAATCATATATTTCTCACACTTTTTAACCAAACTAACTTCATTTATTAAAGTAATTTATTTTATACTTATTTAACATAAAATGTTTCTATTAACATACATTATTAAATTAATACCAACCAACAAAATACACAAACAGTACATATAATAATAATAATAATAATAATAATAATAATAATAATAATAATAATAATAATAAAGGCAGGTCCTTGGCGACCCGACGATACGTCCAGTCATGTCAAGGAAACCTTTCGGCATAGCTTCAGCTTTGTTTTTAAGAAGCGTCCCGTGTTCTCTCGGGAACTCGTGACGTTTCTACAACAAGTCCTGTTTTCTAAATTCCGGGTTTTAGGGCATCTCCCCTTCTTCTCCTCTACAGGCAGGTCGAAAGAGTGGAAAACTTTCAACGTCCACAGGGGCTCTCGGGGCAACTCGGGAGTTCCAAATTCTATCTGGAGGCTTGCCGCCGGGTAGAATACAGTTTTATGAAGGACAGAAGGGCGGGATGGGATAGCCGACTCCAACCCTGGATCGACTTATGATAAACGAATGGGAGACATAAATCCCCACAGGAATTTGTACTTCCCCCGCGCTGAGCTTCGGCTATGATGATTATCCGGCGGCAGCTAGTCAGTCGTCAGGGGTTCGTCCTTCAGGCCGGGTCAGCCTGGCCAACACCGACTAGAATACAGGCCGGCGCACACTGCTGTGACGTCATCACTAGTAGGCCATCCTCCCTCCGCAGACGCGCTTCCAGATCGGAGTCTGGTAGCGTGTATCTCCCCATCATTGCGTTCATTGTGTACAGTTACTCTTGTGAATCTGCAGCTACATTAACAAAGGCTGAGACATGCTATTTAACCACAAAATTAAATTAATTTATTAGTAAATGTGTTACTTCAAAATGTTTTTGTTTCATATTGTTGCGTGTTGGCCGGGCAGCAGGCACATTACATCATGCTGGGTGGTCAGCCCTGTGAGTCAACCAGTGATGTCAGAGGTTTTCGCAGCTATGTCGCAACTCCCGAGAGCCGTCACTGGGTTTCCCCGATGACGCCAGTACAAATACGTGACTATCAACAAGTACGACCGAGGTAATGTCTATTTTTAGACTAGAGATCACCGTATTTCATCAGCCATTGACGTCATTGAAGGGGCCGTATAAAAGCATCGGAACTGCGCAACATGAGTCAGTAAGGAAGTGAGAGTCGTGACGAGTCAGTCAGTATTGAAGAGTCTTGTGCGGAGTCTAGTATGGCAGTATGGAAGAGAGTCGGGAAGAGTCAGTCTTGTGCAGTCTTGTGATAGTCTTGTGAGTCGTGAAGATGAAGTGAAACCGAGAGTGGTGTGAGGCACCGCCCTTAGGGGCGGCGTTGCCACCGGGACGACGATGGACGTCGTGAGAAGTGACGGGCCACCTTGGGGGCGGTATCACAACGGCGTCGAGGTTGGTGTAACATCAACGGAGCTGACGAGGTGTGGCGTCTTGAGGATGCCAACACGGCGGCGGTAGTCGCTGTCGAGTCTGAGTAACATCAGCGCCCTGCAGAATGGACAGACAACACTAAGGTGTTGTGTGTCGGCACGACTGAGCTGACGAGGTATGGCATCTCGAGGATGGCAGCACGACGGCAGTGGTCGGTGTCGAGGCTGTGTGACGCCAGCGAGCTGCAGGATGGACGAACAACACTTGCGGTGTTGTGTTGGAGTGCTGCAGAGGTGGTGAGCTGTGGAGAACAACACTGGCGGTGTTGTGTCGAGGAGGGCAGGAACTGGCTACTTGAGGAGACTGTCTACCTGGTGATTCAAAGAGAAGAAGTGCTTCGAGAGTTCGCTATTGTTCCTGCTCGGAGGATGTGCTAAGCTTGTGCAGAGAGGCTGGTGAAGGCATCTTGGTGATGTCAGGAAGACATCTTGGGGATGTCAAGAAGACGTCTTGGTGACGTCGGAGTCTACTGCGAGGCTACAGGCACATACCTTCGGAGCAGTACTGGGTGAGACAAGAGGGCTTCTTCTGCTGGACGACAGGTGAAGAAGAGGTGTGCGACGGGGTCGAACCGAAGACTTCAAGAGTGAAGACAGTGGTGCACTCTGGGTGCTGCACTGTACATGGTGAGCCATCCTCCCTTAGGACTGTTAAGGTTGTACATTGTCATTTGAGTAACTGTTGATTGGATATATGACAGGATTTTGTGATTTGTAGTGTTTAGTTAATTAATGGTAAATATTCTTGTGCTTTAATTGTTTAAGTTAATTAACGTGTCTTTGACACAGTAGTAATTGTGTGCATAACTAATTGTGTTGTGAGAGTTATAGTTGATTACTGTTTTGTGTATTTCGTAGCTATGTGAGCTATTAAATCCAGTACTTAATTTAATACTTTTATTCCTATTATAAGACTTCTATCCCAAAAGAAGTCATGGGAATTGCCCACAAATAAAGTTTATGTCTCAAACTTGTAACAATATATTCGAATTTTAAGGATTTTTACTACCACGACGAAACCTCAATAACTGAAGAAGAAACAATAAAAAGTAAAATGAAATTTCATGCAACCTGAATTGAATGAAAATAAATATGGTGGTAGCATATGTTGAAATACATTGTAAAAAACTTCCTCAAATGTTTGAGAAGTTATTATCCCAGACGCAGTATGGGACAGTTACCATACTTCCATCTTGTAAATATGCAAACGTTTACAAATGTTACAATACAAGTCTGGTAATTTTAGTATGCATTTGACTGTTTTATAATTAGGTTTAGGAGTGTTACCATGGCTATCTAGGAAACTATTCTACCATACCTATTTTCTTAGCGCTCTTGTACGCACGTCTGGTAAATTTACAAACTATTTTTTAGAGTGTACAACAGATAATCGCTATTAAAAACGCCTAAAAGGAAAACGATACACCATCATGCAGGCTATTTAATTTCTTTAAAACAACATTTGACAGAATTTTCGGCCTTATTATCGTTTACCTGCTATTTTCAGTATCATAACAAGTCCATAAATTAACTGCAATGATTACACAGACAACATCAGCATCACCTTCTGAAATTTTACTGTATTATTTAATATGCTCTAACACAACCAAAAATGTAATGCATTTAATGAAATATATTAGATATATTTTAAGGTAAAAAATCTTATAGTAGCCTAAGTAATGGTTTACTACACTTCTCTGTACGGTAATTAAACAAAATTAAATTCGTGCATGCCCTAATCGTTCAAACAATGTACAAATAGGTTTCAATAGTAAGTGACATAGCCTATATGTAAAGTAAACAGAAAGTTTAGGACATAAAATACGATGTCTGTACGCAATGGTTTTAAAACAGACTCTAAAATTTTTAACTCTTTTAATTTTTGATTAAATCAAAATACGAACACACATAATGGAAAATAGTACATTTATGACACCCGCCAAATTTTAATCCACAGACCTGCGAAGGCTTGTATTTTTTTATTGTGAGTTGGCCTTTATGTCATAAAGATCCATTGCCAAAATATTTTAGCACAGTTCCCAAATACAGTGATTAAATATGTGATATAAATATTTTCATTTTAAATTATAACAATTTTATAACAGGACAGCATGAAAAAAAATTAAAAGAAAACTACATATAACTGTCATGTACAGAAAGGTGTTTGCATTGCTTTTTAAAATTTTACTTAACAGTAGCCTGTTTCCAAAATGATATACAGCAAAGAAATGATACATATATGTGTATATATATATATAATATATATATATATATATATATATATATATATATATATATATATATATATATATATATATATACATATATTATTTTATTTGACACTTAACATTTTGCTGAGCGGATTATTAGCTTTAACGAAGAAATTAATGTCAAGGAATTTATCAGCTTTGAAGATGACCGGATGAAAGTATTATTTATGTAATTAATACGTTCAATGATATCTTTACAACAGCCAAATTTAAAATATGTTTTTGATTACGTAGGTTGGGATAAGCTAGTATGTAACATAATTACTGAATATCAGTTCAGCATTATTATTAACAGTAGCATTCAAACGAACGTCTTTATGAACTCGATTAATAGTTATTCTTAATCATGATTTTATTTTCATTAATATGTGTTACTGCATTTTCGTAGTAAATTTCAGCACATTTTTACATGGGTGCTCTAACCAACAAGTAAAACAATGTCGGTACCGATAGCGTTGTCTGTAATTACGGCAAACAATAGTAAGGAACAATTTCCCGCTCTTTCAAAAGCTTGTTTCTTGCAAACAGTTTGTACATATAATTTTCATGAATTAATTATAATTTCAAGTAAAACTGTAGAAATGTCATACTTTATTTTAAAAATTCTTTCATCTGAGTTTTTATACAGCGAGGAAAATGTCTCGATACAATATTATTAGCACAATATTTTACTGAACTTCTTTTCCTTCTTGTGAATTCTACAAGCCTAGGAAAAAATTCATGTAAAATTTACACAAGTATTAATCCAAAATAAATTGCAATATTTTATTGCCCAAATTGGTTAGTCACAAAAAAATCACAACTTTATGAGTATATCTAGTTTGTAAAATAACAGTGCACGTAAAATGATGTCTTACGTCCTTTTTAAAGTTATATCAAGGCCAAATATTACATAATGAAACGGTTATGTATATCTTGCCCAGATCTGGCCAATCACAGATATTACAAATATATATATATATATATATATATATATATATATATATATATATATATATATATATATATACATATATATATATAATGTGTGTGTAATTTTATTTATATGCACACCATAGTTGCTACACACCTTGTGATTTCAGTCTGTCTTTTGTCGTCATGTTTGTATGGCGTAAATTTGACGAAACATAGTGCTCAAAATATGTTGATTTGGGGATACATCATATTTGGGTTTCTTCTTTTTATGGTTTTTATAGTAAGTTGTGAAGAGTCAGCAGATTTGTTTATGTTTATGCACGACATATTTTGTCCCGAATCCGAACTCAACATTAGCAGATGCTGGATTTTTATATGCTTAAGGAGGCTAAATGTAGATTTTGACAAACCTCGTGATAAACGGTGTCTACAATAATTACAATACGCAAATTCGCTATCTGTATAATCAACTGAAAAGTGCTCCCAAATAGACGGCATTATTGAAACTGAATACCAAATTCAAATATTCTGCTACCCATCCAGAGCTATACCAATAATAGTAATTCCTGTTTCTGGCGCAACTAATTTTTCAGTGGAAATTTTGTTCAAAAACCCGTTTTTAACTACGTAAATTTCCATATTCTAAGCAGTACATTAATATAATTTATGAATATTATCCGGTTCTTGGATTACTCTCCGTTAATTTTTACCTGAGCTTTAGAATAAACAAACCAAATTATAAACAAACGTGTTCACTGGCAGCCGACTGCTGTGCACTGTGATCTTACATAAGAAATATATATACTGTTGCTTGCCATGTACCTGGAGGCCAGTGGTCGGCTGCTGTTTCGTAACACCTTAAGGACTGGCCGATGATTCAAAGCCCGGGTGGCTCATAGTGGGAATCCCGCCGAAACTACGTCATAGATACCTGTCCCAACTGCGTCTTAACCCTTCGAGGGCGGCCGATGTGACTACAAGCACATCCGAAACATGATGAAATATATAATTTTAGACCCCTGTAATGCGGGGAACACCCGACTGTCTGGGCTAGTATAAAAGCACATAATCGGCACATTGGAGGAGAGTTCGCTATTGGAAGTGCTAGAGGAAGGTGCTACGCCTGTGGAGAGAGACTGGTGAAGACATCTTGGTGACGTCAAAGTCTACTGTGAGGCGGCAGGCGGCTACCTTCGGAGCAGTGTTTGGCGATACAAGAGGACTGCTGCGGCGGGCTGACAGGCAAAGAGGAGGTGCACGACGGGAGTCGAACAGAAGACCTCAAGAGTGAAGACAGCGGTGCACTCGGGGTGCTGCGCAGCACATGGTGAGCCATCACCACTTCGGACTGATAAGGTTGTACATTGTCATTATTAGAAATACTGTTGATTGGATATATGACTGAATTTTATTGTGATTTATAGTGTTTAATTAATTGATGGTA
>PNEQ01007728.1:5538-36489 GCA_003012365.1 Medauroidea extradentata
TCTCTCTCTCTCTCTCTCTCTCTCTCTCTCTCTCTCTCTCTCTCTCTCTCTCTCTCTCTCTCTCTCTCGCTCGCTCGCTACATATAGCCTACATAATTTTTAATTCATGAGGCAGATTGTGGCCGACATGCACGAGGAAAGTTTAACCGACATGCTTGTACTGTAACGCAATTCAAATAGATTGCGGTAAAATCGCAATTTAACATTATTTTTCTAAGAATGTCATAAAAGCAAAATATAAAATAATCCAAAATGGCGACTGAAACTGAGCCGTAAGTAGTATAGGAGGACCTGAAGTGGGACATACGCGCGTGTAATGTTCTTTGAATGAAATTCCTAAACAGACGTCACTCACGCGTGTTCGTTTGTTTTCGAATTAACCTCATTGTGCCCAAGCTCTGTAGACAGTTTGGACGAGTGACGAATGTGTGTGCACGGTTGTGGCGAATGTGTTGACAGATATGGCAGTCTGAGATGTCAAAGCGAGTCGCAAGTTTATCTCAGCTTGCACACGGCTTGCACTGGCCTTCGCCAGAACAATCGCAGGACCGTGCCGTCTTGCACGAGTGCCGCTGTCAGTTAAACCAGCCTAGGCCTCAGCTGCAGCGTTGCCAAATATGTTTCAGAGTTGTCTGTCGGCGCTTATAAACGTGCCGTTTCTCAGCCATAACGGTTACATTCTCAGAGCCTAAACTTTATCTTGAATCTTCTTTTTCTTCGTAAGGTCTGTTATTTACTGATGCTGTAGTAAATTCTGCTAATTTAGTCGTATCTCAATGTAGTTTTGCAAGAACTTTCATGGCACACTCAATATTTTGAACTTTTTTGTTTACTAACTAATGAGATATTTTCCAGTCACATTGTATAAATATTTATGTATTTATTTTTACTTGCTGTGATGTTGCAGTTTCATGCCTTATCTATTCTTTCTAATGTTAAAAAGTAGTGGAAAAATTTACTTCGTTTAGTTAAATTATTGAATTGGTTTTCTTAGATTAATTTTTATTGTACTTGTTGCTCTACTTACGTTAAACACTCGTGTATTTTGATTGTTTATACGTAGCTAGGAGTAAGAGAATGCGGAAGCATTAACTTCACTACAAACAAAGTCGTAAAATAAATAAAGAAGTCCAAATTTCGTGGGTTATAGTATATTTTTATGGTGTGCCTAGCGGAAGACATTTCCAAGGTCGCTACATCACGGCTGACGTTAAAATCCGGTAAGATTTTTGATAAGCCTGATAAAGATTGATAACGATAAAAACAGCTGATGGCGGTCGGGGGAAAAATCTAAAGAACTCTCTAAACACGTACGCGCATGCGCATATTTTGTGTGTGTGTCTGTACATGTATATCACTGAAATAAAAGTATCGTTGTAGGAACCATACTTCTGTTAAAATAGGGGACAACGTACAGGTTTTGTTGTTGGTACGATCTGCATTGTTCCTACAGCAATCTGTTCTGTAGACGTAACAATATGTTCTGATGTTGTTGGCCCACCTTCTACAGAAGAAATTGTTCATTATTTTGTTATTCACTATCCAAGATGGAATTGCATGTGTTTGCCTTTGTTTGACAGTTATAAAAAATCGTTTTATTTTTGTATGTTTGTGTGTATGCTTTGGTTTACTGTCACATAGCACTTTCTTGAATGGAGTGTGTCCAAAATTTTCCTTTGATTAATATTTTAACAGTTGTAATGGACAAAGATAAACCTGCCCATACTACAGTTCCGTTAGTATCCCAATATATTAGTTTTCTCGCTTTCTGGTAAAATTGGTTAAAGCAGACATGTCCAGTTTTGGAAGTTTGCATCTTAATTGTGACTCCCCATTTGTAGAGACACTGGTAAATCGCGGGAAAAGTTGATTGTTTGCTAGGCTCCAATATGCTATGTATAACACTGAAGGTTTTGCACCTATATTGGCTATCGTTTATATGAAGCACCGTGTCCCTCTTCAACAGACCCAATTAGAACTGAACAGTTGTAACACAGAACGTATGTGGTTTGCCAAAAAACTGTTCGCACGTGTCACGATTGAGATACTTCAGTTTATTGGAGACAATGCTAAATATTTTCGCGATTTTCCAGTGTCTCTACCCATTTGCCTTTTTCTTCGTCGTCCCATCCCAGCGAGGTCTATATTGATTATTGCACGTGGAAACAGTTTTCTATGGGTGCTAGAGTTTTCATAGTCTTTATATTCGTCCTATGCTCCATCCACAGTTCACGTCATCTCACAACGTATACAACTCAATCCTGCGAGACCCTGACCGTAAGGATTTTTACGGTCTCTACACGTGTACTCAATAATTTTCCCGCCTTTTATTATTTTGCTCCTAGATATTAAAAACCTTTCAAGACTACGTGTTAATGGTACACCCGTGAAGGTATAGTAATTTAAACGAGAAAAATAAAACATGAAAATAAATATTTTGTTTTGCCGCACCCAATGGCAACACTTAATGTTTTGACTTTTCTTTTGTAAATTTAAACACTGACAAAACCCTTTGTAGCCATACATGTTTGGTGTTGTATCTTTTAGAAACGACAGGTTAATTAGTTATCGCAATATTAAATTTAAAATATTTTACTCCGTAGTAAATGTAATGTTTTTGTACGTAAAGTTCGCCTGCTCCCCTTCTCCTTTCTAAACTCTCATGTAAATACACATTTGACATGGGATTGTGTGGAAGCAGGTGTTTGGTCTGACATCAGAACAGTATCTCACGTTAGAACTTATAAAACATTAGCAACGAAAGACCTGCTACCAACTAGGCCTGATTAAACAGCCTTCCCGAGTGTTGAGGTGGCGCATCGGTAATGCCTTGACTCGCATTCGGGAACCCCGAGTTAGATCCCCGGCTTCGGTCATTCTTAGCAGTTTTCCATGGTTTCCCGAAATCGCTGCACGATTCCTCCGTCACTTTCTTTCGTTTGCCACGCCTGTAGCCGTCTCTAATGACCTCTGTGTCGACGAGACGTGAAGCCACGGACGTCTGCCCAAGCCACCAAGTGGTATGTAGAGCTTCGACCGTTACCAGATATTCGAAAGCTGCTTAGCACACATAAGTGATCTCTGTTTAGGACACGTGTGTATGCCCTTCTCAGGTTCACCACTAATCACTAAAGCATATTTTCTAGTGGTCGAAAACTACGAAAAAGTGTCTTTTCTCCAGTGCTTTTTAAGCATGGAAATCTTGTTTCATAATCTTTTAAAGGGTATAGCGGTGTATAATACACCTTTGTCGTTAACATAACGTCATAAAATGATAGGGCCACAGGAATGTTTTAAAGGGTATAGGCGGACATAATACACTTTTATCGTTAATATGCCTTCATAAAATGTCACCACTGAGTGACTCATAGGGGCAAGTTGTCGGCGAGAAGACACGCTAGTTTAGTGACTTGCGCCTAGAAGCTAGGGAGAGGCGTTAATGTGCGTGCTGTTTCGTCCTTACCGCCTTCGCATTTCAAGGCTTCAAACACGCAAAAGATGTCCACCCAGACGTCCACCTTAACTTACCTTCCCCAAGCCATTGAGTGAAGAAACTCAATGCCCAAGCCAGAGTCGCAGAGCTGATCTCGCCGTTTTCGATGGGAGGGGGGGGGGAAGAGGTAGAACAACCTAGAGGGGGCACGGGGGAAATCAGCTGTGTTGGCAACAGTGCGGAGGGTTTATCGTAGCCAGGGAAGCACCGTTCCCCTCCGCGCGCGCGCCCGCCATAGGACAGGGACCGCCGCGATTGGCCCGCCGCCACCGTCCCCTCCTCGCCCGCGACGCGTGGCTACTTAGCGCGCAGGATGGCCGCCGCCGCCTGCATTGTTCTCTTCGCTCGTCCTGCGGCCGGTAGCACTAGCAGACCCCCCGGGGAACACGTTTACACGAGCCGTGCTACGAACTCGCGACCATTCCGCCCGTCGAGGCTGACGACGTCTGTCCCGCCGCCGCGCTGGGCGTCACGGAACCTGAGCGCCGCGCCGACACCATGGTCCTGATGAGGAGCGACTGCGCGCTCTGGGGTGAGTCCTGACGACATCGACCCTACCCCGCCCTGCCGAGGTCACACGTGCTCCGAGCGAGAGTCCTTGGCTCGTTGCCCGCTACTTGCCATTAGAAAAAAATCCGCAAAAATTTAAAAAAATAAATAAATTAGTCGGAAAAATTAAAGAAATTAATTTATAAATGTGTTGTAACTTACACGGCGATCATTCGACAAGTAAATTAAGGTGGAAAAGGGGGGGTGAGAGACTTGATCTGGCAACACTGACGTCTTCAAAGGCATAATCCTGGAAGCTGAATTTTACTACAGGTTAGGAAGTTCGATGTTATTAGCTTGGCCAGTGACAGTTTCCACCGCAATTTGAGCTGGTATTGGTAAGGCGACTATGTTATTCGGGCGCTTATGGAGATAACTTGTTCCTCCGGCTATATTCGGTTTTGCACCTGAAGTTATCGCCCTAATCGCCCACTTGAAATAGACGCTTTGCCGATACCAGCGCTATTAGCGGCGGGAGTTGTCTCTTACCAACCTTAACCGAGGCCACAGACGCCGTGGTTGTGATCTTCGTGAACCTCAAGAGGAATCGCGGTCACGCCTGCGTCAGAGTCCCGCACACATCCCACTGTTGCCACATCCTTAGCTTCAGTTTCCCACCTTGTCATTTTAAATACACTCGTGATATATTTAAAACTATCAGATTTAAAAATAGATGAAATTTTCGTGAAAAAATTTTAAAAAATTGTTTTCAAATTTTTGTAATGTGTAATAAATACATGCCTCTAATTACATTACTCTTCCTTTCACAGCGATCAAGTATCGGTGTATCTGTTGTGGGAAAAATACCTAGTTAGCAACATTGACGCATTTAAAGACTCAAGCTGAGCACTGTTTGCTTGCAGTCCGCATTCGCCGGATTTGCAGTACAGGTGGTAATTATTTTCGCTGTCACTAAATTAATTTAATAATTATTGTACTCTCGCAGTCCCCGTTATAACGGGGACATCAAAAATCGGACGCTGTGAGCGTGTTTAAACCCTAAAAACATGACCTAGTCGTTACGGTCAGGGTCGCAAAGTTGAGTCCTGTACATTAGGTATTGTGAGGTGACGTGAACTGTGGATGGAACATCGGCGGAATGCAAAGACTAGCAGCAAGATTGGAATACCTGTAGAAAACCCTTACGCCAATATCCGCGACTTAAATGTTACCGTGGAAATAATTCTTACACTGACGTTGCATTTGATATGTGACTGTCGAAAGCTGCCGTATTGACAGTCAAGGTCGGTCACACACACACACACGCACTCTCTCTCTCGCTCGCTCTCGCTCACGAGTTTAATCGCAAGGCGTCGTAGGCTGTCTTCTTGTAGTGTTTGTGCGTTCAATTGGAAAATATGTGTCGAGTAAAACAGCAAAAGTTAGTGTGTTTACATACTGCTGACACGTCTTGAGGTGGCGCGACGGTAGTGAGCTGGACTCGCAGTCGAGAGGACCTAGGTTCGATTCCCAGCTCCGGCCATGTTGGTGTTTGTTTTCCATGGTTTCCCGAAATTGCTCCAGGCGAATGCTGGGATGGTTACTTAACAAAGAGCATGCCCTAGCTCCTGTGAATGTGTTAAGTTTTGTCTAACGACCTCGCTGTCAACGAGACGTAAAGCCCACTTATCTTACATTCAGCTGAAGTTGAACATACTCATACGCTGTAATAAATTAAATGTAATTAGAGGTATAGTCTGTCTCGTGTAACTTTACCGTATTTTACCATTTTTCTTCTGAGAAATGTATCTTGACAGTTCCATTATTTGGAGCTTTACACTTACCTCGCTTTCTGGAAAAACACGGTATCCCTAAGTCTATGTACAGAAATACTTATCAGAAGTGAACTGTCAAAATACGGAACACTTACATGGGACAGACTATACCGTGGTGATGTCATCGTCAAAACACACTCTTCCCAACGGTGGGGCCGCAGTTGGCGCAATGGTTAGAGCACTCGCCTGCTACCATGGCTATCCGTGTTCGATTCCTGGCGTGGCTGGTCCCCGGATATTCGCAGGTGGGTATTCTGCCGGACGATGTCGCTGGCCGGCAAATTTTCTCGGGGATCTCTCGTTTTCGTCGTCCCTTCATTCCGCCGCTGCTCCATTTTCGCACAATGTCGCCCCTCACCTGCGCTTAAGACCTAGATGTTAAGTACTGACCAAGCTCTCTTAATTTCTTTCGATTCACGGTGAGGTCGCTCCAGATTATCGCACTTGAGAAACTTGAAGAACGTTTGCCGTAGGTTCTCTCGAGGCGCTTCTTTTACTCCCGCTCTTCCTGCTCTAGGCTTACCTTACGAACGCCCTTTCCCATGCTATGTTCTTTTTTTTAAGTAAAAAAGTCGTAATGTTTGTTCGTACCGGTTACTCTCCAAGTTGTAGAGACTAAATCTTGATTTTTTTTTTTTTTTTTTCGGTTTAGGATGAATTTTTGCGCCCTCTAATTTCTACATAATAACGTGCTTAAATGAAAATTGTACTATTTTGGGACGCATGTTACGTATGTTGTAAACTGTTTCTAAAAAATTAATACATGTTCCTACTGAATGATAACTCTGATATTGTGCAGAAAGTTGCAAAGATTTTCAAAAGTAATACAAATTCAGAAGTATCATTGGAATGCATTTTCATTAAACATATGTCGGCTTTTCGTCTTTGAAGTATGTACCCAAAACATTACAGTGCTGGTTCAGGTGTCATCATACTAATAATATAATTTGTGAACATTTTCGTTCGATGAACAAGTTAAGCAAATGCCGTCTACAACTTGGACATTATTCCGTACAAATGTAAACATTTTTCTTGAAACAAGTGTTAAAACGGATGGAAGTGTTAATTAATTTTTTTTCTTTGAATCATGTATACTACCAAGATTTCAAACGACGAAGAAATTTGGTTTTTCAGCGCTGGTGAAAGAGATCATATTAAGTGAAGTGAGTATCGGGCAGCGCCGGAATGATGGAGCAGGGGGGTGGGCTGAATGTGCTCGAGAAAACCCTTCTATCACCTTCGTCTGGCAAGATTCCCACGTGCAAAATTTCGAGTCGACCGCCCGTGGACTCTTACTCCGTTTATTATTATTATTATTATTACTAATTCGAGCGTGGTAGCCGCTGGTACAACCGCGGTTCCTTTGTCGAAGAGAACGAACTCGGCGGGAGCGAGTTGACAAAACAAACACACGGAAAACAAGCTAAGATTAGACTTTGTCAACAAACGGCGTGAAGACGGTAGGAGATTATAGTCCCCGAAACATCCTCAGATAGTGTTTAGCTGTGTTTGTTTACTCTTTGGTATTTTAGTTTGTCTTAGTTGACCTTCAAGAGATTTGGCAGCACTTATTAATGCGCGTTACATAAACGTCCTTCTCTCGGGTTCAAGTTAGTCATAGATAAATGCATGTTTATTTTGATAGATTTTCAAGCAGTTCTGTGAGGTTCTTTTAATTAACAGAATCCTAGCACGTGGGTTTATTTTCTTATATATTTCGGAAGGCACGATTGCAGTTTGTCAGTCCCACAGGAATGTTCTTGGCAATTTAAAAAAAGTCCCATGTGTCTATACCTGCCGGTGACCACACAATAGAGGGCACGCTCTTACTTTAAATAGGTCGACGCCATCGCGTCTGTTTAAATAACAACCCCTCACGTGTCCACAGCTTCTTGACCGCGAAAATATTCCTTTCTAATTGAGCTATCACCCTGTCGCGTCAGCCTGCAGCAGAGACCCTGGACAGCAAAGAAAAAGTCTTACATTTAGTCTAGATTATGTTTCAAGTGTGTAGCCGACCGCGCTTACTCGTGGCGGCGATCTCGTACGTCCACACTCTGGTATAGGCTATAACGACCACGACGATGTGCCATCCAGCTTCCTGCTTCGCGCCCTCACAATGTTCTCCCCTAGAAACACCTATTTTAACTTCAGCTCTCTTTGCATGTGGCTGACAGTACCAAACCCGGCCTTTTCCAACGGCTGATTACAATTAACACTTTTTTTTTCTTTTTGTCAAAATCTAATACTGTTCCTTTTTTTGTCGACGTATGTTATATCGCCGTATTTTTTTTTTTTTTTTTTTTTTTTTACTCTTACCAGGAACATTTTGTAAACTTATGGCGAGGCATTTATCAGTCTTGGCACCACAACAACAATGTCGGAGGTCATTATAAAGTGACCTATATTTTTCATATGCATACGGGAAAGAGTAAAATAAATAATGTTTATGAGCTGAGTGCTATATGAAACAAAACGAACTTCGGTTGCCGGTCAAATTATTCCGGAATATTTTATACTTTCAACAATTTTGTTTTTGGTAAACTGTTTGTCTAAAGTTGTTTGTGTTGCTTCATATAGTTTTGAAATGTACAGTTAAATACTTGCAAATACACAAAAATTGTTTATAAAACATATGCGTGTAAATATATGTTCAAACGTTTACTTTTACATTTTTGTAAATTTAATAGCATTATAAAATATTTTGTAAAGTAGCTTCTAAAGAATTATTTTGTTACAGTGCAATTTATTTAGTGTCATTCTTCTGATTTGACAAAGTGTATTTTGGTAGTACGGATTTTTCATGTAAATACTTCAAAACTGGTGTAGTGACGAAATTGTCTAGTACTGTAGCAACAGTTTTCTTCATAATTTAGTAACTGATATTACATTATATAGCCCATTTTTAAAACGTGTATTTAGCCTGCTATAAGCTATCTGGCAGTAAACTTCTTCTCGAAAATCCACCGCTGACTTTTAAAATGTATAGTTTTATTTAAGAGTCGTCCTCGACGGTATGTCTGACGAACGCCTTGCGCACAAGAAATTTTTTTTGTACTTGTACGAAATTAATTCTGAAACTATTTTCCAATATATAAATATATATATATATATATATATATATATATATATATATATATATATATATATATAGTCCCTAACGCTGTGATAAAACTTGCAAGAAATGTTTGGAAAATTTACAAATACAACAATAACTATTTTTATTTAAACGTTATTTTTGTATAACTATCCTACTGACGATTTTATGTTTATTAATATCAATAAATTTCTTGTAGTAAAACTAAAGAACTATTTTGGACATACGCCATCGCAGCAAATGGTGTGTCATAGAAAACCAGAGAATACACACAAACAAACAGACAAGTAAACAAACAAAAGGACTTAGTTTGCAACTGGCAAACAAAGGTAAACATATGCAATTCCACAAGGAATTCTGTCAGTGATTTACAAGAAAATATCACATACTATGCACCCAAGCACCAAAGAACAAACCAAGGAATAAATAAATAATTCAGATTATTCCACAAAAGGAATTCCGTCAGTAAGTACAAAACAACAGGTAAAATAATAATTACAACACAAGCAGACAAAATATAACGAACGACAAAAAAACTGGATGTCGACGACACATTGAGGAAAGCGAACGAAAACAAATAACACAGTAACTGTGGACAGTAAGACAATGAAAACACATATAAACACCATCGTACAAAAATAACATAATTTCTTGTAAATTGTACAGTTTTTTGTAGCGTTAGTAAATACTGCTAACCAGTTTCCTACAAATATTTTGTACCTAGACAAATACATTTTGCATTTTTTTTTTGTTTGAAAGTTGATATTGTTTTGCATCGAACACACTGCCCATAAACGTAGATATTTTGAATATTTGTAACGACTTAACATTTTGGCATTTATTTTGAATTGCTCAGACTGATGAATGCTTTGGCATTAGTTTACAAACTTTTCATAATAAAAACATGAAATAATATTTACTGTGAGTTTAGAGGCGATGAAGTAAGTGGTAAGTGAACAAGAGTAGGTCTTAGTGTATGCGCGCTCACCGTTCTATTGTTACTAGCAGTTCACTATTGGCTTTGTCCGCGTGTAATTATTAATACATGTCACGTAATGTCTGCAGTTTTTTTTGTTAATTTAAAAAATACGCTATCATAATGTTTACGTAAGGTCCGTACAGATATATTATTCCACATTACTTATCGATATGATCGCAAATGTAGCTCCTTAAACTTATTAATACGTTCTTTTCGGGTCACCTGACTTGAAATTTAATTATTCTAAAACAAATTTTACGTACTTTCACTTTCTTAGCCAGTGGTTAAAATTTTGAAAATTTCTTAACTTTACTTTCAGACATTTGTAGGGCCTATAAGAGAAAATTACGACATTAGACAATTAGGTTGGAGCTATATCGATGATTGATTAATTAATTAAAACACTTTATCCTTTTTCACCTCTGAGGTGTAAAATTTTTGACAATACTGAAATTCATTTTAGGGCGTTTAGAAAAAAAAACTGTGTTCTATATCTCGAAGTGTTTAACAGATTTTCAGGATTTATCAAAACTTATTGCACGTCTTTTCACCGATTTAAGGGCCGACTTTTTCAATACGTATTACTCCCATTGAAGGAAAAATCTTGACGGTAGCCCGTCGGGTTCGTGTTATATCGATGATTTATCGGAACATTTTACCCATTTACCCCTGTTGACAGCATAACAAGAGAAGAAATTCGCCCGCTCTTTTTACACTGTTTTATTTGCACCTACAGAACATGTACACATACTACCTAAGACTACATTAACCACAGTTCACTGTTGCGTGTGTCGACAGCCTCGTGTCCGAGCTCACACTGCCGTCTCTTCTTCCCTCCTCCACTCGCCTGCCTTCCCGTCTCCCAACCCCAGTTCAGGAGACAAGCATGGCAAGGAGGCAGTTTGCATTCCTCTTCACCAGAGGTGGGACAACTCAAGTCGTGCCATGGTAGCAGGGCTGCATGCATTAACACCCTTGGCCCGAACAACCCCCTTTTTTAGGGTTCGGATGAAAGAAAAACTATTCTAGTGCTTGTCTACACTCTGAGAGGAAGCCACCCTTAAAATGTATCATTTCTAGATCCAACATTTTGTGCTGTGGGTTGATATGTCAGTTACGAAGGGGAAAAAAAAAAAAAAAAAAACTGTTAAACCAAATTAACCCGCAGATATATTTACCCTACATATACCAAAATTCCATAAAGATTGTTTAGGTTATATATGTTATGTATAACAAACTTGTTCCATGTACCGAGAGTCATGTAGTGTGCTTAGGATCTAGAGGCTTAAGAAGACATAGGTATACACAAAAAATACAGAATTGCAATTTTTAGTTTTGTTACCAATTTTATGAGGATGAAAACGATTCAGAACAGTGTAGATACTCATAAGGTTTTTAATAGGTATGAAAAAAATCCTAGCGCAGAATCTTTTAAAAGGTTTCAGCGTGTAATATTATGTAATAAAACGTTAGGGTCACCGCTGAATATCTCGGAGACGCCAATTTAGTGACTTCCGCTCTTCTAAGCCACGGACGCAGGAAATCCATTCACCTCGCTGCTTACCTCGGAGCCCTAGCGAGACCAAATATAGGGATTTACATGTTAAATCATACTTTGTGGGACTTGATCATCTTTCAAGATAAGGCTTGCGGTCCATAATATTTTCTGCATTAGGAGGCAGGAAATATTGATATAGGAATATATACGTTAGGAAAAATGTACCTATATGAGTAAGTGTTCTTTGTGCGTGGAAATACGTGTTTATAGTTTGAAACCTGTTGAAAAAAAAAAACAGTCTAAAAAATTCCTTTATCAATGTGGGCTTCACCGAGGTAAACAAGTAAATTAGTTGTGGCTTAGGTGAAGGTTCGGTGCGTATTAAGAGGGCGTTGTGCATAATTGAACGCTAAAAGCATTAATCTATAACTGTAGGTTTCTTGAAGCCAATTTGCGAAAGTTAGATGTCATTCTTAGACAATAGGTTTAGCCAACGTTTTAAACGAAATTGTTTCCAATGTTACGAACTTCTGAGGCATGATCTCTGACGCCGGAAGATCACGCGTTACGAATAAATAATGCTGGATAAGTGTTTGCTCATGAAGATGGCAAATACCATTATCTAGGATTGTCATTGAGTATTTTATCCATATTGGCTTCGATGAAAGCGTAGAAATCAATTTATGTTTTCAGTGTTTATTTATCTTCTACGCACTCTTAAACTTTACATAGTATAACTTGAGGTATACATCTATCCTTGCTCTCGCCAGAGGTGGGCAGCGCCTTGGCCATGCTACTCTGTTCCTACTGTTTAAAATAATTATATTTTTAATCTTAACCGGGAACATATATCACAATTCTGTTCGGTAGTTTTGTTTGAATTGGTTTTTACCATGTTAGCTAATTTATTTTCCTTGTCGAGAGTCATACGGTTTCGACTAATGTAAATTAAGCAAACATTTAGTTAATTACATAATTAGCTGAAACGGTAGCTGTCTCAACAAAATTAACCATAATGGGGGAAACCATTTTAACGAAACTGCCAAACAGATTTGTTATGTATCTGCTCTCGTTATGCTTCAAAACTGAAGGAACAGGGGTCTTAAGGTAGCCGCTTAGTGAAGGGCGTGTTCGTGTGTGTGAGGCGAAAATCGATGAGGCGCTACGAGCGACGTCAGCCGGCACATGTATTGTGATATCGCCTCTACGGCCAGAGTCGTAAACGCGCGCGCTGTGTTCCCGCCGTAACGTTTTTCCTGTGGGACTTTAAGAACCTATCATTTTGATGAACGCGACACTATAGCAAAGTCCAATGTACTTGTAGATATCAATTTCGAACAAATCCGTTGCATATATCTTGAGAAACAACCGCGTGAAGAAGCAGTTTTTAGCCAAGTGCGAGTGCTTTAAAATAATGCTTCCAATGTGCCAGGTGGCTTGGAAGTCACATTCACAAGTAGTCTGAAGTGTGTTTTCTTTTCGTAGATAATCATTGTGGACGCATGTTTACTGGTCTCTGAGAAAAAAACCTAACACCGAACACGCTGCACTCAGTTCGAGCGCCAACCAACCACACGCTTCAAATGCGTTGCAGTGTGTCCGTAAACAGGTTTTTTCTACGAAAATATTCCACAGTTGCTCATTTTGCCAACGTACGAAAAGAAAAACTTCAGACAAGGTCGGAACCTCATTGTTAAGACACCAAGCTCATAAAACACTTTTACTAAGCCCTCCAACATGGCTAAAACGGCCTTTACAGACTTCCGTACTTCAAAATGTACTAACCGGATGTATGTGAAACTCAGATTGTGACCTGCACTAAACTTAGTTGCAAACTTTCCACCAATAAAATTATATGGTCACCGCTTAGTGTTCCGTAGAAAAACCGTTCGGCGGGAAGCTTGCACGCTAGCTCAGCGTTTGGCTCGTTGAGGCGACGCGACTTTTGATGCGCGCTTCAAGGTCGACCTTACTGCTCGTCGCTTTTGAGCCTCTCACGCGCGGGTAGGCGGCGCCCTTGCGGGAGCATTCTACCGCAATCTTCATCACCATATTTTAATTTTTATATTTGTAGCCATTATGATTTTTTCTTGTTTTAGTCACAAAATGTGCCTAATTTTTTTTTTCTTATAAAACTTTTTATCTCGCATAGTTTTTGCGTAATGGCTCGCTAAAGTCAAAATTGGCATGTTTACGTTTTAAGGACGGCTCTAAAACCAACACACTTACCAAACTGAAAAAATTCGCAGTGAATAACGGTTTTGTAGGTTACAAATTCAGCTATATTTGACCTCAAAATAAAAAATATTTGTGTTTTAAAATATATTGAATTTTTTAAGTTTTTATTTTAAATTTCAGCATTTTTATTTGAATACAAAAATATATTTATTATTTGTTTTTTGGTTCGTGAAATTGTAGCCTGCAATGTCCTTATCCACTTTTTTTTATATCAGTTGGTTATAGTGTAGCCCTTAAAACGGAAACATGCTAATTTTGACTTTAACAAGCCATTACGCGTAAACTATGAGAGATAAATAAATTTCGTAAGAGCTAAAATTTGTCACGTTTTGTGTCTAAAATAAGAAATTAAATATTTGGTGCAAATAAAAAATTAAATCATGGTGATGAAAATTGTTTTTACCACGCCCTGTAAGTTAATCTGTTGCGGAAGCATGTAGATGCGCAGGAGTGCTAATATTTTCCCTGCATTTTTCATCCGGCTAGCAGGAACTCACGTAATTTCATTATATGTATTACTTAATACAGTATGATCTTTCCTGTTGACGAGTTGTCAACCCACGGGCTGGTTTGAACCTCGTGGGACATCCCTGGAGCGTGACTAGGCGAGGTGATTTGCGGTGGTTCGTCACTGTATTTCACAGGATGGGAATGAGCGGACAACACAACCACCAGTCCTGAACCAGAGGAAGTGACTGAATTTTCCTTCCCGGCAGGGAATCCAACCCGGTACACTTGGCCCACGGCTGTAACCACTCAGCCAAGCTGTCTGACGTATTGTTCTTGGTGAACGTGATCTCTTGTTACACACACCGAGCTAGACGGAGCGGTAAGAGCCAGAGTACCACGCTCTACGAGAAGCATATCGTCTCTATTCACAGCGCGCCAGATTGGCATGCGAGGTAATCGTTGTAGTTTTTTTCCAACGGCGCTTTAATGCCATGATCTCTCGTTTATTTCAAACAATTGCAAATAACTCAAATATTTTTCAACCAAATGCTTTGAGAAAATTTGGGACAGTGTACAGTCATACGATACACAATTTTTCCAGACCGTTTTTTAAAATAATGTACCGTTTGCGAGCAAAAAAATAATTTTGCTTCATTTTGGCTTATTTTCACAACAAAATGTGTACTATTTCAGGGGCAAAAATCTAAAAATCAGTGTATTGCAACAGAAAAATTCATATACAAACGTTGATATATAAGTGTAAAAACTGCCAAAGGAATTTTTGATATATGTATTAATTTGCGTTACAAAAAATATTTTCGAAACCACTGCTAAAATAGAGAGCGAGGCCGCGGTGACCATTCAATTTAATTTTTTGGATGGTATGAAGTAAAGACCAATGCATGCTTCTCGTTTTGTGCTTTACTAATGCAGGGGGTATTTTAGGATTAAAACCGTCTGAAAAAACCGTTTTTTAGCTATTTTAAGAGGTCCGAAAATAATGTTTCTAACAAGCGTGCTGAATTTTCATAATACTAGATGTCTGTTTCGTGTGTGTCTTCTTTGCGTGGATAAAGGTAATATACATAAGCTTAGCTGCTTCGCGTAAAAGAAAAAAATATTCGTGAATATTCGTGATAACGCTATTAAACCGTTCATTCGCCAGTCGAGGACTTTTCTATCAATACGGACAGTGACCGATTCATTTCCTGTTTTCTGTTAAAATTGTTGGTTCCGCCTCTTCAAACTAAGTCACTAATGTTTCGGCTCGTTTGATAGGACCGTGGTTTTCAGTGATGATTCATGCGTTGTCGATTTCCCATTAACAGCGGTATTGTAAATTTCTAGTAAACTTTCCTACGCTGACTGCTAACAGTGAGATTAATTTTTGTTTAGACGAAGTCTGTCTACATATTATATTTCAGTATCGTTTGTGTTCTCGAAGGACGAAGATCTCGGTAGTAATTCCTAAGATGTTGGCACCTATGTAACTATGACGTCAGAAACAGCCACTGTCTCTGCTCAGACCTCCGACACGACGCGACTCCTAAACGATATGCGAGATTACGGAATCTTGGAGCACTCCTAAAATGTTCCGTCATATTTTAAGACTTTCCTAGGCATAACCATGCTTAAAAAGAGCGCCTTATCAAGAGTCTGACTTTAACTTTCAAGTGCAATATAGTTTTTAAATTGTTGATTAGTTACACTGGCCGGAATGTTTACATTAACAAGTAGATGAAACGAAAAAGTTTAGGATCTCAAACGTGATAATTTTTCAGAAAATAGTGCTATTTTAGAACTTTCGTTTTATTTTAATAATTTCGGTTTATATTTTCGATTTATTGTTCCTCTGCGTAAAGCATGTCTTGAACAAATCAAAGTGTTTGAAAATCGGCCGTTTCCCATTACGACGGAGAAACAAATAGGCCTAATAGTCGAGACTTCTCTTTTGAGAAAATTTTTTGTGCACCCTTGTCGAGGATTAAAATATACATTTTGCGTGAGAGAAAGTAAGGAGGGATATCCGCCAATGTGTTATGTACGTAAAATGTGACATAAAACATTTTTGCATGTTGCCTTAAAATGCACATAATTTTTCTACGGTACTCGGATCCAAAGTCTGTTTTTAATTGCTACCCAATTGACGTTGAAAGTATATTTTCATTTATTTCAAACCCGAAACAATAATTTCCTTGAATTCCTAAATGTAGTTGATTTTCATTTGTTCACGTAAATTTGGAAAATAATGTTGTTAGCAGTAAAATACGTTGCAAATATCTGTAAAATTATCTTCAGTAAGTAATTACTCTGCTAGTTAACCGACTCTCTTATCACTCCCTCGAACAGAAGTTGTTAATTGAATATTTTGCGGATATCGGCTCCGAATTGTTAGAAGTTCAATCCTCCTTGTAAGTGAAACCACCATATAAAGGTGTATATAAGGACAACTTAACGAGGTGGTGCAACGGTAATTAATGAACTTGCAATCTGAAGGACCAGGAATCGATTTCCGGCTCCAGCGGGTCTCATTTGGTTTTTCCATGGTTTTCCATAATCGCTCCAGGCGAATTCTGGAATGGTTGCTAAACAAAGACCATGGCCCATTTCTTTCCCAGTTTCTAACCTTCTTGTCATTACGTGCCACCGTTCCTAATGACCTCGCCGTGGACGAGATGTAAAGCCCATTTACGTTACCGTAAGGAATACAATATTCAAGCATTTCCGCGCACTTTGTACGACTAATGGTGCTCACAACAAATAAATCCTGGTAAGTTATTCTGACGTCGTACCATAGCAAATATTTCCATTAAGGGTGCGGTTACCATCAGTTTTCAACGTAATTTTTTATTTTTATATTTGTACCATATATTTTTTTCTCATTTTAGACATAACTTGTGACTAAATCTTCCTCTTAAGAAATTGTTGTACCTCTTATAGTTTTTGCGTAATGAGCCGTAAAACATCAAAATTTGCGGTTTACGGTTTTATGTACGCCATTAAAACCAGCTGATATACATAACCGAACAAATGCACAGTGTATAAAATGTTGTAGGCTATGACTTGAGATATATAAATACAAAAAATTGAATATTTTAGTATTTAGTTAAAAATGCTGAGTTTTGTAAGGAAAATTTAAAAATTTCAACCATTATTTAAAAATACAAAAATATTTTTGTTTTTATATGTGTCAAATTATAGCCTACAACATTGTTATACACTGGGAATTTTTTCAGTTTGGTATGTCAGTTGGTTTTATTGGCGTACATAAAACCGTAAAATACAAATTTTGATAATTTATGTCTAAAACGAGAAAATAAATATCTGGTACAAATATAAAAATAAAAAATGACGTTGAAAACTGATGTGAACCGCACCCTTAAAGTACTTGCAAATCGGGGTCGCTTGTCCGGGCGTTTCGTCTTGGGCAGGCAGTATAATTCCCGCGTATTGGGACCTCTCCTGCCACCCGTATATTTTAAGTTTTTGGTTCAAAACTTTACTTCGCCAAAAATCCTTGCAGAATAATTTTTTATTATTTTGGTCTTTAGTTTATGTGATTACGTTAAATGCTTATGCACAGCTCTCAGTCCGATCTGTGCTTCCCTTCAGAGTTTCCAGTATGTTTGTTAAAACCCAAGAAGTAGGGAAAGCAGCACTATTTGATCAAAAAGTATGCAGAAGTAGGAGTGATTTATTTTCACAGTAGACCTATTTTGTTTAAACAGAATACAGTTGTCTGCAATACAGTAATACAAGCTGCACGATGTTACTGAAAATATAGAAAAGAGTTAAACGTTTTGAAATAGTTATCATTAATTTCTAAACTCCAACCAAAGGCCTGTTAAGTCGAACTCAACTACTGAATCCATTATGATTACAACCAGTAATTGGAAACTTTATAGCCTTTAAAGTCCTGGTCCTAACTTGACCAACTTGAAAATTGAAAGTTAGGTCACGGTTTTCCATTTATTTCTAACAGTTGCAAATAACTCGAATAATTTTTAACCAAATGCTTTGAAAAATTTTGAGACTCTACTGTCATACGATACACAATTTTACCAGAGCGTTTTATAAAATAATGTACTGTTTGCTAGAAAAAAATAATCTTGCTTCATTTTCGTTTATTTTAACAACAAAATATGTGATATTTCAGGGGCAAAATTCTAAAAATCAGTTTGGTGTATTGCAACAGAAAAATTCAAGTACAAACGATGATTCTTAAGTGTTAAATCTGTAAGAATGAATTTTTGAAATATGTATTAATTTGCGTTAGAAAAATATTTTCGAAACCACTGCAACACTAGAGAGTGAGGCCTTAAAGAACACAGTACAAATATGAAATAATCGCTAAGGTACACAAAGTTTTATAGAAAAATTGAGCTACAAAAAATTAAAACAAGAAGACGCAATCCAGGTAAGTCGGAAAGGACTGAAGTCAATAAATACACTAATGATTCCAAAATAGGAATATACTCGACCTATAATGGAAACGAAAAGAAAGAAAATCTGATAAGGTCCAAACAAGGTGTATGAAAATAGCGAGAATGATGGACTAAGACGAGGACAGCATAAAATCAATACAGCGACAGAAATGGTGGTAGATATGAAAACAAATCTAACACGGACGAGAATAGTAGACGTCTTTCGGCGATAAAAAAATGCGATGTTTAGGTGATTAGCAATAAAGGAATGCATGTTTGGAGTAAACGGGAAGTTACAGAGAGTACCCACCGGCCAACGACAATGTCCGTCACGTTTACCACTTCCAAAAATATGTAATGATACCTCTGGGGATCGAATCCCGTTCGCCATGGAGGGAGGGCAAGAGGTCTAACCGCTACACCACCCAGTGTGAGTTGAGCTTATATTGAACTCGTCTCTCTGACCCAGTCGAGGCAGTTCTGTACCAGCAACGCCTGACACTTTCGCAACCCGCATTGCACCACTGTCTCGTTAGTTGCATACGACGTACTAGTGGCATAAAGCTTAAAAGTATGGTAAATATTAAGAATCACTACTCACGGTATACCGCCCTAACTATTGATTTTAGACATATAGTTTACGATGAAAAATGTTTCTAGTGATGTTCTAAGTAGTCGTACGTATAACAAATTGTTAGGCTAAGTTATTTTAGGTGGGCTAGGTTTTGTTAGGTTAGTTTAAGTTAGGTTATGTTAGGTTAGTTTAAGTTAGGTTATGTTAGGTTAGTTTAAGTTAGGTTATGTAAGTTTAAGTAAGGTTAGGTCAAGTTAGGTTATTTTAGTTCAGGTTAAATAAACCTAACCTAATGTTAGGTCAGGTCCGATTACGTTACATAGTCTAAAATAACCTAACCTAACTTAACCTAACATAACATAACCTAAATTACTTTAATCTAACTTAACCTAACCTATACTAACCTAAACTAACTTAACCTAAACTAACCTAACAACGCAACTTAATAAACCTAACAAAACATTTTTACGTAGGACTAGAAACCTTTTTCATCAGTAAACTATATGTCTAAAATAAATCGTTTGGCCGGTACACGGTGAGTAAAGATTCTTAATATTTACTAAAATTTAACTTGATGGGTAACGAGTAGGTTTAGCAGATGTGTAACGGTATGATGATACAATTTTATCTGCCTAGGAGTTATTGGTGTACATGTTTACCATCGCGTTAGCTATGGTTCGAACTCTGTGATAAAATGCTGCAAGTGTCAACTGCTTGTCTTCGGAAATGAAATAAAATTTTCCACACTGAACTACGGTGTGATTAGGCCTTCTTACGTAATCGATTATGTAATAAGATCAAAGTGCACATGTTACGCTACTAACGAGTGATTCGTAATTTTTTTTTTCTTTAGCATTGTTGATTCTATTACACTGTGATAATATGCATTGAACTATTATTAGTATGCATCAGGTAAGAAAAAAATTTAAATAGTCTAAAGGTTTCAATCGGTACGTTGTGTTAACCCCCTCCCTTCCCATCAGGTAGAGCCAAATGTGATATTAAGTTGCATATTTCTTGGCTGCAGAGTTGTTTACAACTAAAACATTACGAAATTCCGACGTTCTCCGTTCAATATCTGTAGATTCAATCACGGTCCTGGGATTCCAATTTATATTGTTTTGCAAGTATTTTTCAAACTTTAAAGTGGAATTCTGTCGTAAAACCGACGCATATGTTTGTTGAAAATTGTTACCACACTTTAGGCCATTTTTTTATTCAAAACTAAAAAAAAAAGTTATAATAATTTGGTTAATTATTGACTTTAAAAATTTTCAGTTCGGTAACTAGCTGTAACTATAATTTTTTGTTGCAAAAATTAAGCTATATACTAAAAATAATTTTTCAAACCCATCTATGTGTTGGTTTTACGATATTTATTCACTTTTATGGTTAAAAATAATCGCAAAGTCAACATAAATAAGAGTCGGGAGGGGGGGGGGCTTAGTATTTTTTCACGTCGCAATGTTACTAAAGCTGTGTTGTGCAGTGAGTTATGCATAACGCGTTAGGTGATACAATTCCCGGTTTTGTACACTACCTTTATTGTGATTCGGCTGTTACTGATAGTGATTACTATTCGTATCTTGAAATCAGGGTTCGATCTAAATTACCCGTCGGCAAAGGTAACAGCTTGCCTCTCACTTCAGTACTCCGTGAGTACTCCAGAACCCTGGTGGGCGCAAGAATACATAATTACATGATAAACGATATTAGATTTTGATTAGTACCTGTCGAACTATCGCAGAATCAAATCATGTCATTTAAGTCGACTTTAAAAACATATAAGTTAAGTATCCAACAAAATCGAGTTATGCGTTTCTGGTTCAACTGATTTAATTTTAAATAAGTAGCTTAAATTTTTGGTTGAATCTGGTTTGATTTTTTTTTATTATTATTTCGCCGTTTAAAATGTAATTACTTTCTTTTTGAATAACATTTTACTCTGACAAAGAAATTTTCGGCATATAGCCTATATTTCTGCAATACGAAATAGAAATCGAGTTAAAGTTCAGGATGGTGGAAGAATTCTTGGTATGACAGATAATAAAAATAAATTTCTAGAAATGTAAGGAGTACAAAATGACCGACGAAAACGTCCAAAATGATGTTTTGTGACATTATCCAATATAAGTGAAAACTCCACACTCCACCCCATGTGTAAGAACATGCGTTTAGCAACTAACCATATTAAACTGCTGTGTAGTAGAGTGCGGCTCACACGTAACAGTGAGAAAAAAAATACTTCTAGTAGGCTGAGGTCGAATATCTCTTTAAAGAATGTTCTTAAGTGATGATTTTAAGATAGTTCCTGATACTGTGGTCGGAAAGTTGAAAAGGAAAAATTATTTCTTAGTCGTGTAGGTCTGCTTATCAGTTTTTGTGTGTGATAACAGCTGATATGCCAAGAGTCGTATATGTTTACGTAAGACAAATGCTGCCATTTTGTAACTTTTCTGAAGTAGTTTCGGTGCAGATACTAAGATTACTGTCTGAGGAAATAACACCGGTCATTACGACAAAATGTAGTATTTCTAATGCATTGCTTGAAAAACAATTTTTCCCCGTGCATGTGCGGACGCTGTAATTTGCTTGAAACGATATAGTTTTGTGTACTTCTTTGAGGGTACTCGGGGCTTAATTTAGTGCCAATAACCATTGTCTGGCGGTCAAGTACACTTTATCTTGATCTGTAATAGGTACTGTAATGTGTGTTTTGCGAAACTCTTGGAGACACAAACATTGTTAAATAATCTTATATAATTACGTTCAAGATTCAGGCGGTTTTAACAAGAAATAATGCTTATTTGAGACACTGTAACATTGTAGGTTTCTTTGTCTGTTTTGTTGGGGCTTTGAGTGCGTTTCTTACCAAGTGCCTGTGGGTTGCTGATTTCATATCCCCGTAATGCGTGAACATGGACAAACTAAATTATAGTAAAAAAAAAGAAAAAGCAATGGTTTACTTTTTGCTTTAGTAATTCAATTTCGAACATTTCGTTACGCTAGTACTATATGATAAATCTTTTGTTTTCATATTGGGACTAAAACGAATGATAAAAGAAAGTAGCTGTGGCTAATTCAGAGTTAAATATTTTTAGTGGTTTAAGAGACGTCCTCGCGGGTAAGCCAGACGCCATTTGAACGCATTCCGCTTAGAAACGATGAAACAGGTAGTGAACGAGCTTCCAGGTTCCGATCTCGCTCGTTGTAGACCAGTAATACGCTAATTATATCTGCAATAATAGGATGTTATTAGTCATGTCGAAAGTCAAATGATTTCATTACAGAGCCCTACAGATGCCAGGTTGTTGTGACTGAGCCCCGAAGATCTAAAAACGTCATTTTTAGCAGTTTCCTACCTTATCTTCTTCAGTAAAGACAAACACTACGACTCAAGTTAAACGCGGCGTCTGTAGATAATAGCCCCCCCCCCCCTTCCTTGTAAAACCTTGTTCAAAGAATTTTTTTGTGTTATGGCTGTTGTGTACGTGACTGTTAAATATGAAAACTCCACATTATCGCATTAACAATATCGAACTTCTACGACGTGCAGTCTATATTGTTTTCCAACGTGTTCAAAATTATGGATCTCTGCTCGCACCTCCCATAGATAGGGGAAGACGTGGTTAATTTGGCAGTACTGATAATTTGGTACATGTGTGTAAGTTAATGATTCGTACATTAATGCAGATTTAATTCTTAAGCACATTTATATTGAACGTAGAATGCTGATTGTGCCTATTGAAATAAAAATCAGTTTTTAAAATATTAGTGTTAAGTTGAAAACAAAATAAATTTAAAAGCCTAATTTTCAATGTTGCTAAATTTACCAAGTCTCCTTTACTGCATTGTGTTTTGTATAGCCAAACTTTGTAGAACTAGACCGGGCTCGATGTTATCCGTGAAAAGTGTACATGTGGCGACATTCGTGCAGCGCTGTCTAGATGGAAGAGGGTTGAATCATAGCGTTTTAAATTAATGAAAGTTTTGACAATGCTGTGTTTGTTTGGAGGTTTCGAAAACAAACTTTTTTTCCAATAAAATGGGGAAGCGACAAAAGTAACAAATATTAGTAACTTGCTGTGCCCGGGCTGCATGGTCGTCTTCTACAGTTTGTCCCTAGTCCACGGTCGTATAAGAACTGGTCTGGACACTCGCCTGGAAACTTGACCCCCTTGTTGTTTCGCTGCAGTTCACCAAGTTACCGAGAATGTTGTGCTTTTTGGCGCTGCTCTCAGGGTGGTCGAGCTCAAACTCATGCCAGCTTCACTTACAATTTTTTCAAAACGTATTTTTATCAATTTATGAAATATTTCCTCCGCTCACAAACCTAAATCATGGCTCCAGAAATCTTTATTTACTTTATAATGTAAACACTGGAAAAAATTGGGCGGAGTTTGAGCCCGACCGCCCGGTTTCCAGCGCCAAAGACGCATAACACTCTCGGTAGCTTGGTGAACTGCAGCCAAACAACAAGGGGGTCAAGCAAAATACATTGGTAGACAGGCGAGTGTACAGACCTGTACTTCTACGACGGTGGTCTACATAGGCGAAGCTACGGGGTGGTCCGGGTATGCACAGGACCACCCATTAGGTCTGGCAGGTGTCAACAGAAATCTTATTACCAACTCCTTTAGAAGTAGTTGAGAATTCCTGAAACCTTATTTTCACAAGCACGTGAACAATGGGAACACTAAAGTATCTACAGGTAACCACCGCAAACATGCATACACAGACGCACGCACAGAGAAAGCAACCAGCTAGTTGGTTACTTATACGTAGTATAGTTTTTAGGTTTTGTATATATTAAATTCATTACTCAAAAATTACCTTAAAAATATTAATATTTCTACCTGTGTTATATTCAATGTCCATATACCAAAAACTTCTTATATAGTGTCATTTTCACCTTGAAATTCAAAATTTTCCCGGGAGAGGACCCCCCGGATCCCCCACCATATTGGGGAGTGAAAACTAAGGCCACCCATTAACTAATCTCTAGTTACGCCTATGGTGGTCTAGTCCTTTTGAGCAAAATCACCCTGTGTTGTGTGTCTGTGTGTGTGTGTGCATGCATATATATATATATATATATATATATATATATATATATATATATATATATATATATATATGTAGCCTGTGTACCGAGTGGCGCAAAAAAATTGCAGGAAATTCAAAAATGTATAATTGGCTTTATTTTGATCACATACAAAATGTTGAACAGCGAAAATGCGATGATGCATGGTCCACTCCGCCATTGCTACTGTAATTGGATGCTCTAACTTACAAAACAACGGGTCCTACGCCCCGCCATTCCACTTCCACCATTCCACCACTGATACTGCGCAAATGACAAATACATGCGTTCTTTTTTGCGCCAACTTGTATTTGTATATATGTATGTATATATGTGTGTATATATGTATGTATATATGTATGCGTATATATGTATGTGTGTATATATTGTATATGTATATACTGTATATGTATATTTACATATTTGTATGTATATATGCATGTATATAGTTTTTCAATAGTTGCTCCTAAAGATTTTTAAAAATATTACAAACATTGCGCCGTTGAAGATGTAAAAATTCGTATGTCAAAACTGCTAAGTTTTCAAGACCGAAGAAAAAATTGTGTAATTTGTTGACACATTTCATTACATCATAGTGCTGTCATACTGAGCGAGGTGAAGCAGTGGAGAAACATTCGCCTTGCATTCGGGAGGACCCGGGTTCGATCCTTGGCTCCCACCATCCTGATTTCGGTTTTCCAGAGTTATCTGAAATCACTCCAGGCGAATGTTGGGATGGTTTCTTATACAGGCCCTGGCCGACTCCTTTCCCCAGTATTTCTCTACCAATACCTTGTGCTATTTCAAAGGGCACGAATAGCGACCAATTAAATAGAACCAATATTGTTTGAATGGTGTTACTAAGAATATGAAATGTTCTCGATTGTGTTTCTGTAACTTGGGATAAATGACATACTAAGTTTCTACATCTTCACCGAAGCGCCCGCGGTCTGTTAGCACAGTTGGTAGCAGCGTATTATCTTTGTGCGGCTCCCAGCTCGTGACGTCAGTGCTCCGACATAAGCGGGATTAGTGCAGCCCGCCACTGCGACACATTATCTATGAGATACGGTGTCGCGACACGTAAGCAGTCCGTGCAGAGTGCAGTGCCACCTGATATCACAGCTTGCCAAGGACGTCCTCACTTGCGCGCTCTCAGCTGTTATTCTGTCTGGTCTCTGCCAGTGTCGCCAACAATGGAAAACGTATACAATAAAAAATACAGTGAGGGTTACTTCGGGGCATATCAAAATACTGCAATTATTTTTCCTCCCGCGTGTGGTAGCTGAGTGAAATTTACTTGCCAATAAATTCCAAATTACGAATATCCTCACGAAAATACAGTAATATTTGCTCAAAGTTGATACACGTTCAGAAAATAAAAATTGTGTCTCCCGGAGGCATTGCCGCGTACGGTAGTAAAACCGCTTAAATCGCGTGTTATATGCAGTGGTGTTATTCTGTTTATCTCGGAAAACACAGTCATAAAATTGACTGAACTTTATTAATTTTACCTTAGTAGCATCCTAAATATTAATTTACAAAATCCCGAAATCTCCCATGTCAGAAACATGTGAAAAATGTACCATTTCAGACAATTTTCAAAGCAGTAATATTGTGTATTCACTGTGTGTGTAATTTTTAGAACGCTTTATCTTACGAAAGACGTTATGAAGACCTACCTACATAAGTAAGTAATACACATACACCAGTCTGGTTATACTAGTATGCGTGTTCAGTTTGCTGTATGCTAAAAGTTTTACGTGGAATTAAATGTTTGATCTCTTGTATACATGAAACGTTCATTACACCGCGGTATCCAAAATGGGTTCCGTCCTCGTTATTGTGATTATAAGAGGTTTTGCTGTAGGCCCATTACCTTAAAAAAAACGTATAGGTATTAAAAGCAAAGAAAATCACCACGTGCCGTACTTTGCTTTAAAAAATTGGAAAAAAAAAATTTCAAGTAGACCTAATTTTTAAATCATACTCGCAACCACTAGCAACTCCCTAAATGATTCGTTTTTTGCCATCCGAACTGTAATTAAAAAAAAAACTCTTATTTCGTTGAAAACGACCAAGTTGGCAACATTGGCATAGTAACTGTGGCACTGACATTGTGACGTTCGCTACTCTATGAAGCTCGTGGGTATAAGCCGCTATCTTCAACTCGCGCTTATCGGTTTAGTTTTTTTTTTATATGTCCTTAACCATAGACATTGAGAAATACTTTCGCATCTACAGGTTCACTTGTGCAAATGAAGAAAATGGGGCGGTATTTGGCATACAGGATTCTGAAATATTTACTCACCCAACTTGTAGGGATTACGGATAAGCCCAAAAATAACCATGTTGTTTAATAATCACGTGGCGGGAATCCATTCTGAGTACTGAGGATATGCAGGTAAATTACGAGGGCCAGTATGACCGTAGTGAAACTTATTGCGAAGCTCAGCGAATACAGCATCATTAGGAATTATGGTGAAATTTCGCGAATTCATTGACCTGCATGTTTGAATCAAATATTCTATGTCTACTCAAGTCCCGACCATTTGTCCACTAGCTGTGGAACAACAGACAATGAACGAATAAACAGGTTTTGAGTATGCATAGGATATTTGATTCTAACATCAGGTCATTGAATTCGCGAAATTTCACAATCTCTATAAGCATCGTTATCTTCTGTATTGTTTCTCCTGACGCACTAAGTTCGCGCCTGTAGAAACAACCTTTATAAAATGAGTCCCCTGCTCGTAACTTCGTGCACCCGAAAGTAAACTCAGTGCTGTATAAAGAAAACTATGAGAGCTAAAATTGTTTCGTAAGAGAACAATCATCTAACGAGTACCGTCTACAAAACTAACATTATTTCATGAAAATTTAAAATTATAATTTTGTTCCACTTGAATATCCTAAGGACGGAGTCCGAGAAGCACGCTTATTTGTAATATTGTGAAAAGTACTGATCTTAAGGTAACTAAATGTAATATACGAATTAGTTAATCTAAACTTTTGTATTTAAAGAAGGTTTTGTCGTCGTACCCTCCCCCATCGTGTAAAAATAACAGTTTGTATCAGGTATACAAGGTGTTTAATGTAACCTAAAAGTGACCGTATTTAACAACGTGTCGTAAAGGCATCCTTGTTGTAAATCTTTAGTATTAGCGTTATCGTGTAAAACATTGACGTTGTGAATCAGCCTGGTGGGTAGGCAACACTTGTGACTCTCGTAGCACTTCATCGATGTTGTGCCTCGCACACGCAAACTTTATCAAGGAAGCTACAGTTATGTTCCTCGATTATGAATGGTATTGTAGCGTGTTATTTGTGTACTTTTCTTAACGCCTAGCTATTCTCGTGACGTTTTACTTTCGTAAATCATAGACATTTCGCTAATTATAAACATGATTTTGGTGCCCTTCAGCATGAATAAAAACTGCCTTTTTTTAATGACTAATGTAGCTCAATAGATACCACAAGGATTCGTAACAAGAACTAGAATTCTTCGTTAACCTTTGCTACATACTACCCACAAATCAAGTTATAGGTCGCCGCTTAAGCTTAAGAGGGCGTGGTACATAATTCAACGCTAAAAGCATTAATCTTTAACTGTAGGTTTCTTGAAGCCAATTTAAGTTAAACAATAGCAATCCTGGACAATAGTTTTAGCCAACGTTTAAACAAAATTGTTTCCAGTGTTATGAACTTCTGAGGCACACTCTCTGACGCCGAAACCTCGTGCATTTAACTGCGACGCAAGAGATCACGCGTAACGAATTAGTAATTCTTAAAGGCACGATTATTTCGCGTATTGATTCTAGGTCAGGTTGAATGTCAATAATGTATACTTCACTACGCCTTCTGTGATTAGACGACACCTGTTTCAACATATCTTTGACGACAGCAAGCCAGTGATAAGTAAGGATACAAGTCGTGGTGGTAACACGTGATACTGTTAGAAGCCAATGGATATTTGACTTTGGCCAGTGTGTGTTTAGGTCTGAGAAGTCTACGCTGTTGCCAGATTAATACGCGAAATACGTGTGCCTCTAGATTCATAAAGTTGGCAAGTACAATTATCTAGGATTGTTATTGAATAGTTTATCCATATTGTCTTCGAAAAAAGCGTATAAATCAATTGATGTTTTCAGCGTTTATTTATCTACCACGCATTCTTAAGGGCGCTTCCTACCGTACACTTCAAACGCGCTGCCGTGTGTTAGTAAACAGATTTTTTCTACGAAACAAACTACTCCACGTGTGTGTGCCCATTGTGTCAACGTACGAAAATAAAACACACTTCAGACCAGGTTGCAATCTCATTGTAAAGGGGTATGGAAAGATACGGTGTCGAGCGAACGACGGGAATATTCAATCGTAGATAAAATCTAAACAACGTATCATAATTCTATGGGATTTTTTGCCTGGTAGATATTCTATTAGCGAACGATTATCTACATAGCACTGGGCGGCAGTATGTTTTGCTTGCGAGTAAAAAATTTAATACCGTATTTAGAGAAATAAGTGATTAAAACCACAAAATTCATAAACATGGAAATCGGTAATTTTTTGTACGATAATGTCCAAAACACGAATTTCAAAAATATTCACTTTTCTATTTAAAAAAATTTTTTTTTCTCCGAAATCCTCTACGCGAGCGGTTTACAGGGCGCCCGTAGGTTCCGTACACACGAACGTTTACTGTGGTCGAGTCTGACTGCGGGAAACGGCCAGTGTGGCCGGTTATTTGGTTACAGTTGTGGCCGGAATGTGGTTTGCGTGTGTCCCAAACCGACTGTAATGCCGATTGCAAGTGGCAGAGATGAAATTGCAGCGCAAACCACATGCCGACCACTTTCTGTAGTTAGATTCAATCACAAAAACTCTCGTGTTTAAGGAGCGTTAAAGTACCTTCGAATGAAAGACACGTCAGTTAAGGAGCCTTCCTAGATAGGCTGCGTTAGTGTGTGTGTGAGGCAGGAACGGTAAGAGTTCCGCTAACCGACGTATGTAATGCATTATCGCCTCTCAGCGCAGGCCTCTTAGCTGACGTGCATTGCATTACTATTATCCTTTTATCTATGGGACTTTAGCGATGAACATTTTATTTTATTTATGGGCAGCGTAGTTCAAAGTCTAACGCTTGTTTATATGGTTAGGTTTTTCGAATCCGATTGTTAATTTTCCAGGTACGGCAGCCTGAAAAAGCCATTTGTAGCCGTTTTGAGGGGCTAGAAAATTGTTTCCAATAAACGTGCCGAATTTTTTAAACTATAGCGACATAGTTTCAAGTGTATTCTTTTCGTATATATACATATATGATGTGTGTTAAATAGTTTCGTCAAAAAGAGAATAGTCGTATCTCATTGCAACGCATTTGAATGGCAGGCAGGGAAGCCCCTTAAGGGCGCGGTCACATCAGTTTTCAACGTCTTTTTTTATTTTTATATTTAACCAGATATTAATTTTCTTATTTTAAACATAAATTGTGACTAAACCTTCCTCTTAGGAAATTTTCGTATCTCTCATAGTTTTTGCGTTATGAGTCGTACACGTCAAAATTTGCACTTTCCGGTTTCATGTACGCCACGTGTACCAACTGACATAAAAAACCGAAAAAATTCACCGTGTATATCAATGTTGTATGCTATGATTTGACACATACAAAAAAATATATTTTGGTATTTTTTAAAAATTGTTGACACTTTAAAATTTTTATTTCAAAATTCAGCATTTTTTTACTAAATACAAAAATATTTTAGTAGACAGAGTTTTTAGTTGAAAGCTTAATTTTGGACGCTTACACATACCATCACACGTTATAAATTGGCAACTTTGTCACTGAGCTAAGCCAACTATCTATTTCACTAAACAGCCATTTGTAGCCATATTTTCAGAGGCTCGTGAAACATGTTTTAGATAAGCGTGCTGAGTTTCTGCACTTGTTGAGACGTATCGTAGTTTGTCGCGTGTGTACATTTTGTAGACATGTTACTGTAATGTGTATTCCGTTGTTTAATCAAAACATACAACCGCAACTCACTTCAACGTATAATTTCAATAGCATGTAAATATGACCTTTAAATGCATTCAGTACTCGTTTTATTGTTTAGTAAATACGATTTTTTTTTCTCATTTCAAAGTGGTACAGCATCTAGGTAGGTGGCCCCATGGGGGTTTACTCCTTGCTTTCTCGGAATCACGGTACCTAGTATAGATGTACTTTCCTTGAAATAAGTACTGAAAGTCTGATGTGTTTACTCATGTATTCGTGCACATAAAATAACAAGTGTTGTTTTCTCTCGTCTGTCACTCGTTGGAAAATATTTTATGACAGTGAATTTGTAACGAACCTATGAGAACATGATTGGTAAGTATATCATTTCAGAAACAATTCCAGAGTAGAAGGTATAACGAAGCAATGAGGCATCAAATGTGTTACCATATTTTTTTATTTATTCATATTCTTCCATCAATTGCAGCTTTATAGTGCACGTTGAGCCATATTTTTTATTTATTCATATTCTTCCATCAATTGCAGCTTTATAGTGCACAAAAGTGCCAATTTCCGTAATGTTTATTAATTTCAAGGGGTAGAAGAAGAGAAAACCAGATGTAATGATTATGCTGGAAGCGTAATTATCTACGTTTTGCATTCGAAGCTCTTGTGCCAATAATATTTTGTGGCATTTATTATTTTTTCTTATTCTCTCTCTCCCTCTCCCTCTCTCTCTCCCTCTCTCTCTCCCTCTCTCTCTCCTTCTCCCTCTCCCTCTCCCCCCCTCCCCCTC
>PNEQ01007729.1:0-36402 GCA_003012365.1 Medauroidea extradentata
TTTCAGAGTTTATCCGTCAATAGTTCTGCCAAAAATATTGAGTTACTTTAATATAAATAGGGTTAGTGACGAAAAAATGTTGGTTTAAAAATTTTTCTTTTCTACCACGGGAATTTTACTCGAATAATAGTCGCATCTTCAATTTTTTGCATCCAATATGGCAAAAAATATGCGACGATTATGCGGTAAAACACGGTATATAATTTCTTTATGGTCCAAGGGACGTGCATTTGTGCCTCGATGCAATACCATACACAAACGACCACCATGATGCTAATAATTTGGCTGAATTTGTGAAGGACTCTCTTGCAACCTGGAAGTTAACTGGAAAAGTAACAGCGATTGTCAGAGACAATGCGCCAAACCTCAAACTGGCAATTGAAAAAACCAGCATGACTCACATTCCATGCACTGCACACACTATTCAACTTCTTGTTAAGGATGGATGTTTCAACCAACCCAATATAACGAATGTCCTCGCAAAGTGCAGGAAAATTGTTGGGTCATTCAAGCACTCAATTAGAGCCCAGGAAGTATTTAAACGTACTCAGACCTTGCTTCAGCTACCACAGAAAAAACTGATTCAAGACGAGCCAACCAGGTGGGATTCAACACATTATATGCTGGAGCGTCTGTTAGAGCAAAAAAAAAATGCTGTTGCTTCTTGCATAGCAGACCTCAATATGTCACACTCACTCACTCACTAGTTCAGACTGGATTACAATGGACGATCTGTTATCAGTTCTGAAACTGTTAAAGGATGTGGCTACTATTGTCAGTGACCACTCAGCAAGTACATCTCAAGTTATTCCTTTGATAAATAGCTTGAGGAAATCTGTCCAGCTGGATGCTTCTGTGAGGATGGCTTCAGTGAAGAAGGATATCCTTCGTGAACTAGAGAAACATTTTCCCTCAAAAGTTCTATAAGAAAGTGGCAAAAGTCCGTTACCAATTGAGATGAATGAGACGAATGTTCTCGCAACATGCCTGGACCCACTGTAAGAAATCGTAAATCTCATGAAACTCATACGCTGAATAAAAATTGTAAGGTCATACTTGGTAGAGTTTTTTACATTAATATAACTAACAGAATACTTATCATTTTAATGAACTGTATTGACAGAATTTTTGTCTGTAGCACTGTAGGTTTAACTACCTAGTATGGCCTTAACCCTAATATTAACTTCTAACGTTTTTGTGCATTTTGTTTTAGATTCAAGGACAAAGCATTTTCTGCACGTGAAAGAGCTAATATGGCCAAGGACATTTTACGGAATCATCTTAATTCAGTGATGCCACAAGATGAAAATCAAGAAGATTCGACAAGTCTTGTTGTGGAAAAATCTGTACCATCTTCTTAATGGATTTTTGTGACAATCATTCATGAAAATTCGAAGGCTGAGGGTAAAACTACAAGCAGCAGTAAGGTTCATGAACTAGACGAGTATTTGGGAGAGCCGGTTTTAGAACGTTCCTGCAATATTTATGAGTATTGGTACAATAATACCGTATTTGCCGGCATATAAGACGACAATTTTTACACTTTTTGGCCCTCAAAAATTGCTACTCATCTTATATGAGGGTGCAAAAATTTTTGGTAACCAAAAAGCATTTGAAAGCTAAGCTATAAACTGTGGAGTTGTATGATGTTTCAAGGAATTGCATTTTTCGTCACAAATGAAAACGAGTGCCCCGTTTATTTTAATAAAATTTACGGCACGAAATTTTCATGAGCGTCATTCATAATAAAGGACACTTCCTCGCAGCGAAGCGGCGATCGATGCGAGCGCGTGCAGAGATACTTTGCCTCGCCAGCCTACAACTCTCGGGCGGAGAAAACGAGGATCTAGGTCAGCATGCTTTCATCCTTTGTCTCGCAAGCACAAGACTCTCGGGCGGAAAAAACGAGGATCTAGGTACCGTACCACACATTCATGTGTCTGTCTAGCACTAGGCTGGAGGACAACAGCAGCGCACAGAAATGTGATGACCTTGCAAGCAGCTGTTGTTGCCCGGCGTTACAATGTAGTGCACTGCGTGCCTCAGTCCGGCGTTGCCAAGTCGCGCACACCTGCCAGCAAATGGAGATATCGCCGGCCGCCGCCGTACATTTCCTTGGCTCTTGGGCACGCGGAGGGCAGTAGTAGCCAACGTTATTCGTTTATGTGTCTACTATGATGTTTATATGCCGATAATAAATGCATTGAAAATATTTAAACTAAATTTTTATGTTTCTTGCAAAGGAAAAAAATATTTTTCTGTCGGGAATTTCAAAATTAGTAATTTACTTTTTTTCAAGATTTTGTACCTTCAAAACCATGACTCGTTTTACATGCGGGGTCGTCCTATATGCCGACAAATACGGTACCACGTATCCAACACTAAAGAAGTTGCCCTTAAAATATTTGAGCATACCAGCTTTTAGTGTTGAGTCAGAGAGATTATTTAGTATGTATAGTTATCTTGTAAATAAGAGGTCATCTTTAAAACCTGAAAGTCAGAATGTTGCTGTTTTTGAAAAATAACTTTCAGTTTCTGCAGACAGTTTAAAAATTAGGGAATATCAAGTTTTTGAAGACTGTTTGGGCACTAGGGATTTTGTCCTTGTCCTAACCAAATAATCTAAATTTTAGTTTTGTATGTTGTTATTTTATATTTTCTGTGTTTTTGTATTGCCAGTAAACATGCCAAGGGTTAGCTAATAATATGCAACATATTTTATGAGGTAAGTCATGTTCTTGTGTTTTTTTTTTTTTTTTTTTGTAGAAACAGTCCATTAGGTATAAAAGGCAATTTATTCATTTAAAGAAATTAATTTAAAAAATTAATTATTTAATTCTATAGTATGGTTTTCATTCTTTAAGTTAAATTGTGAAAATAAGAGTACTATTTCATTTGTAAATTTTTAACTTCATGTGACTGTCATATTCTCTTTCGTTTTATCTAATGGTATCGGGAATCAGATATCGGAATATCTGCAAAAAATATCAATATCGGTAAATATCGGGCCAGCCTTATTAAAAACCTAACTAGTTTCAACATTCATATAAAAACTACTGCAGTCCAATTCAACGCTACTTTCATTGTATTCTTAACGTAAAAAAATCAATTAAAAAATAAATTTGTTAAGTCTAAAAATTACATTTTTGCATGTATAATGTGGATAGGTGAGAAACTAGGGATTATATTGTGACAGACACCGCACCACCTCAGTGTGATGTTTCAATGCAGCCAAGTTCAATGCAGTGCTGCCAGCATTGTCCTTTGCAGTTGTGTCCGCACCGGCCTGCACCAGCCACTGCACCATCTCCAGCCGGCCGAGCTGCGCAGCCAACATGAGGGGCGTCACGTCGTTGTTCAACCTTATGTCGACTGTGGCACTGTTTTCCAGCAGGAGCTTCATCAACGGCATGTTGGATCGCAACACCACACCGTTCAGAAAGGAGCGGCCACGTTGATCTACCATCCCCAGTGGCAGCCCCGCGCACAACAGCACAGAGGCCAGTTCTACGTAGCTGTAGTACCCCAAACCATTCAATGAACCGGCACACGGCAGCTGCTTGTAAGCTAGGCTGTTAGGGTCCAGCTGTGTCTCCAAGCCTTTCATCAGGGTGTCCCAGTTCTTGTGTGCAATATATTCCTGCACCTAGAACCACACACAACTGATAGGAGAACAACCAACAAACACTCACAAGAAAACTGCCACACAGAGTGACAAAGACAAACATAGTGACAGACATGCACACAGAGAAATATGACACAAGTGACAGTTCATCCAGTGCGCGCACACACACACACACACACACACACACACATAGAGGCAAAGACACACAGAGCAACAAAGGCATACGTAAACACAGACACACGCACATACACTTCCGATAAACATAATCTCTTATATAACATACCCCTATAGCACTAAACCTCTTAAATAAATGCCCAGTTTAGAAGCCATTTACAGTATTAACTTACGTATGGCACAGGAATCATTTCCCAACATCAAAATAACACAGTTTTCTAAATGCAATATTGAGTTGAGGATTAAACAGGAACAGTTAATATTTTACAATAAATAGTACAATGTTCACAGAAAAGTGAGCACTTTTGAGTCTTCACAAGAATGATTACTGTACTTTAAAACATAGTGAAATCCCTGTTTAAGGCTATAGTTCCAGCCACTGTTCAATTAAAATTGAAGTTTGTCATCACTGCAATCAAATATAATATTACACAAGGACAGTTTCCATAATACAGTGCAGTAAGTCCTAATTACAAACTGTGGATTAATTGGTACACAAAAAATTGTATAGCTTACACAGGTTTTGGGTAATGGCATGTCAAACAGTGTGGCCATCCACCCGGAAAACCGGGATTTATCAGGGAAATCTTGTAGAATTCCCTGAAAAATTTAGTTGTGGTGGCCACCTAATTTTGCTAGTGATTTTCTCACTGGTTGTAGGTTGGAAAATCATATTGTGTAGCTTATCTTTATTCCCTGTGTCTGATTGGCTGTTTACATTTCAGTTAGACATATTCAGCCAATTACAAAGTATTGTCATGGTGTAATTGTTGTGCTAAAACAGCGTTACATTGTTTTGTTGTTTCGGTGGACTCAATGGGCTGTACACGTAGAGAGTTGTTTTGACTTGAACTCGGCCGTTGTGCTAAGATGCCATTCAGCAAGTGTTAATAAGTATGTGGAGACCGGTACTGCACGAACAGGACATGGCAGTAAATAGAGTAGCCTCAACGTAATTCTTGTTGCCTTAAATGAATTGCAGTAAATGAATTGTGAAACATTTTATGATACCAACAATCACTGATGTACATTTTAAGAGATGATATAAGTTTGAAACAGTTTACTGGTAACTAAATTGCAGCATGAGCAAAACCATTGTCTTTTTGTAAACATACCCCGTGTAGTATTCCAGGCGATCCTCAAAACATTGGAACATTATCTTAAACATTCACCTAGTGTCAGAGAGTTAAGTGCACCCAGCAGCAAACCTGTTACAATACTCCTGCATGCTTCTAGAATGTTATAGAAGGTTACAAAATGGACTGTCTAAATTTAAAGTCGCAGTTTGTTCCCACGGTTGTGAGCATTGATTTTCTTGTGTTGTCAGGATGACTGTCACCAGATCACGTGACGTATTGGTAGGACTAGGGTGGTCATGTGATTCTGCTGGCCTTGCTGGGAAGCGTCAATCACATGTTTATTCATTACAGTTTCGTGCCAAGGCTTCAGAGAGTTGGGTTGCAGCATGAGCTCACAATGCAAAAATGGTTTGAACTTGGCGAATTTCACCTGCACCGGTAGCGCTCGTGGTCCAGTTTCTTTCAAACCTATTCAGACATTCAGATACTAATTTATTTTGTACTTAAATTTATTCCGTTGGTGTATTAATACCAATAGGGCTTTGAGGAAGATGGTGCCCCCACCTTTGTAAAATTAAGTTGCGAAGCTTTCGTCGTGCTGTTTCTTGAACTTGACTATGTCACTTTGGAGTGGTAATTTTTGTATGATGTGCAAAGAAAAGAATGACTCGGTCATGCTTCAATAAACATGGATAAAAAAATAGAATCTACTACTACTGTGAAATATTCGGGAGCATAATAGGTAACTGTCATTTATCCTATCTCATTTATTTTCTGGGGATCATGTACTTATGCTAAGAGTATTTTCATTTGTCAAAAGCATGCAATTCTCATCATCGCTCTAGTTGTAAACCGTTATTTATAACAGAAGGTATTTTATATATCCTAGATTTATACACATCAATAAGCCTTTCAAAACAAACAGTGATGTGCAGATGTATAACACTAGACAAAGAAATAGTTACAGAGTAAATCACCATAGAACTAAATTATATGAAAAAAGTATCTTATATATGGGTGTTAAACTATATAATAAGTTGCCAAATTCGTTACATAATAGTACCTATCAATTTAATAAACATATCAAATCAATTTTGGTTAAAAATGCCTTCTATAGTGTGAAGGATTTTATAGATTATAAGGATGCATATAATATGTGATTCAAAATCATCACAGAATTTTAACTTGTATATTTATATTGTTTAAATGTTGAACATTTGCTATGTGGATTAGTACACTAGACCCCCGATTTTACGAATACTCACGGTTCCTCTCATTGCATTCGTAAAATCGCTACCTTCGTAAATTCGATAGCGGCTTATGTCCCCCCCCCTTGCCCTTCCTTAACAGAAAACTTTAAAATTGCATTTTTTCTGCAAAGTGTCTCTAGGCCCCGACTTCCATAGCGTTTTGCGGGAAATTAATTAACGTAATAATGTAAACATAAATTGATATCAGTAGCCAGACATCACACTGTTGAGCGGTAGATATGACCGACCCTTTTCCCCAAAAAATGAGAAAATCTAGAATCCGAGTGTCTTCTCTCGAGCGAATAGCCCGACTCCCGTAGCATTTAACGGAAAAATAAAGTACGTGATAGTTTAAATATAAATTTATATCAATAGTCAGACGTCATACGATCAAAAGAACACCGCTAAACAATCGATATGACCAATCCTTTTCCTAAAAAATGAGAAAATCGAGATTCTGAGTGTCTTCTCTCGAGCGAATAGACTGACTTCCGTAGCATTTAACGGAAAATAACGCAAGTGATAGTTGAAATATAAATTTATATCAATAGGCAGACGTCTTACGATCAAAAGAACACAGCTAAACAATACATATGATAGACCTTTGTCCTAAAAAAAAAAGAGAAAACCGAGCTGTCGAGTGCCTTCTCACGAGCGAATAGCCCGATTAGCATAGCGTTTAGTGGGAAAAAAAAGAAGTCATTCCTTACTAGTAAAATGCCCTTGTAAATTATTCACCAAAGAAAGAAGGAACAAGCGGATGTATTTATTCATTGCGCAGTTTTATATAACTTAACGTAAAAACATTCCCTCGACATTGTTGATGAATTGTACGAGAACGTAGATACTAGTAGCGTGCAGAGCGGACAGATAGCGCAACTGTACGAACGTTCACAAGATGGAAGATAGATAGCGGCACCGTAGCATATACCAACGTTGTTCCAAAAACGCCATTTTGTGACGTTCTTACCTAAAATCGTCGAGAATTACATGTATAAGTGAATGAAAATAATCACTTTCACTGTCAGTATATGCGGTAAAAATAAATTAGGAGTTCCGGGATTACGTAATACACGAACGTCTATTTATTTTCCAAGTTCGACATACCCGGAGACAAATGTTTCTACACTTGGGAAATAGGTAGTGCTATTATCGTGCTCACTTGTGAAACGCACGTTTTACGACACGCAGTAACACATTGCTTAAGCAAATTACGCGCCAAGTTAATTGTTTTAAGTACGTATGGTGTTAACGCAATAAAGAAAAATATAACGCTTTTATTTACAGGGTTCGTGTAAAAAAGTAAACTCATTCGGCGCGAAACGAGAGATATATAAGGCGTCGTGAAGCAGCCTAGAAGGAGGCTGTACTATAGTTGAATGAGCATATGCACATGCGCTGGAACTTTGCGTCTATAGTACGGCCACAATATAGATCCTAATACGTCGTAGTTCGAGACAGGCTGGCCGGCTTGGCACAGGAGGCAGCTGTCACTGCCGCATTTTTTAACGGATTTTTGCTATTTTTGTTTTATTTTTAATATTTTGACTTACCAAGTAATAACTGCAACTCTACAATTCATATTTTAATGCCGTGAATTAGATACAGTATGTTTTATTCATTGTCAACGTAATTCGTTACAATTTTTTTTGTCATATAATTGTGTTATTTTTTTGAGGGTTCCTGAGATTGTATTCGTAGAATCGCTACCTTCGTTAAATCCAGGGTTCGTAAAATCGGGGGTCTAGTGTATGTATTTTATGTGATTGAAATGTAAATTCTAAATCTAAATTTAATATTCATGAGTAAAGATTACTGATGTAAAGTGCAAATGTTTTAATATGCAATTACAGTATTGTAATTTAAATTGTACCATGACTACTTCAATATCCCTTGTCTATTTGGCAATAAATGGGATCAAAAGAAGGCTAAATAAATGAATGAATGAATGAATGAATGAATGAACGTGAGACAAATAAACTGCAAGTGTTTTTGTACACAGTGTTCACTGCGAGATTGCCAGTCGTCGAGCAACACAACATTACCAGAAGTAGCCTCAACTAAGGTCAAAGAGAGTCGGAAACACTGCCAATGATTCTAGTAACACTGAAGTCAGTACAAAAAAAAAAAACAAAGTTACAACATTGTTAACCTAGCAAACTACAGTCAACTCTTGATTATACGACCCCGGGAATAACGACCCTCTCAAAGTAACGACCCTATTTCCAAGAACCATAGAAAATTTAAAAAAATTTGCTAAAAAATTTTTTAATTTAAAGAAAATAGCAGAAAAAGGTGTTGCATTTATTATGGCCGCAAATTGTTGCAGTTATTTCTCGAAAACTGTACTGCCGCACACGGCGTGTTTGTTCTAAACATATACATTGCTGCCCCTTCCTCCTGCGCGACGCAGTGGTCAGCGACCGGCCCGAATGTCCCTTCCAATCACCCGGCCATCAGCGACCCGCCCGTCTCTTTCCCTCCACCAGCCATCCACTCCAATAAGGCAGTTCGCTCACCTTCTTTTCATCATGTGCGCGCCGTAACTTTTTAGCCACTGATTTCTCGTACCCTTGGATACTGTAGTCTGTCTTCGTGCCTGTGATATTACGATTATATGTCGTGTTTACTTAAGATTTATTACATTTTCCGTTTTGTTAACTAAATGCTATCAAATATAATTACCATTATGTAATTTAATGATGTATACACAGTAATGTTTATAAATCATTATTCTTTTAACAAGTGAAAGTAGGACAGTTCATAATTGACACTGCCAAACATCTGGTGCATGTCTAGACAGATATGCGTGGCATAGGGCATTAGGACACTTGACAACAGCGCGTCTGGCGTGAGTCACTAGCCCACACATGCGCTCACGCCCACACACACGCACGCACACGCAATTGGGTCGACCGTAAATAACAGCTGTGGATACACTTGTATACGTCGGTGAAAAAAAAATGTGAACCATCATTGTTTAGGTTTAAAGTTGTTCTGTGAATGCGTTATCCAAGTTTATTAACAATGATCAACATCTTGATGTTTGTAATCGTTTACTGTTGGTGAACAAATTGAAACCAAGTAACAAATCCCTCTCCGTGCACATTGGTGAAGTGTGTAAATAACTCGCACACAGAGTAGAATAATTATACAAGCAGATTATTTTCACACGGCCAGACGAGCTAGAAAGCAAAAGAACTACGAAACAAAGGGAGTAGTGTTATCATCACGTCCCATTTACTGAGCGAGCGAGCATCAGGAGCTGTGACTAGGTAGTGGTCAAAAGTGGCACAAGTGACGCAGCAGACACGTCGATTATGTTATTTTTGAGCTAACCAGTTTCCAGATAGGTCCTTGCGCACAAAAATTATCGTACACGTGTGTGTGTGTGTGTGTGTGTGTGTGTGGTCGCTCGCTGCCAAAAGGTCCCACGATGCAAATAGCTTTATCAAAATGTATGCTGTGCCAACTAGAATTACTGTTGCGGCGAAGTTTGTGCCTGATGTGCTGAAGAAAAATCGTAGATGTCAACCAATGAATGTGCTTATTGAAATAAATTACTATTTCAATCAACATTGCGGCACGTCCAGAGTATCATTTATCAAAATGCTTCACTCTACTGAAAAATATTACTATTTCAATTAACTTTGTTGCGGTATTCTTGAAAATAACTTCCAAAAACGGTTGTTGCAGGCGCAGGAATCTATATTTCCGGCGCCGGTTTTGCTTAATTTTGAGCCAAAAAAAGGCATATATCCGCTTCCAGTGTATCTATTTATTCAAAATACTTCATTCTACTGAAAAATATTACTTTCAATAAACTTTGTTGCGGTATTCTTGAAAATAACTTCCAAAAGCGGTCGTTGCTGGCGCAAGAATCCATGTTTCAGGCAAAGTTTTTGCTTAATTTTGATCCAAAGAAAGGTCATATATCCGCTTCCAGTGTATCTATTTATTCGAAATGCTCCACTCTACTGAAAAATATTACTATTGAAAATAACATCCCAAAATGGACGTTGCAGGTGCAAAAATTTATGTTATCGGCAACGTTTATGATTTATATTGAAGTACACAAAGGTCGTAGATCCACTTCATTGGCATACTTTTAAAAATAACGTATCCGCTTTTCAAAATAAATGTGTATAATTTTATAAAAGAACGTAATTTTTGCGCCAAAGACGAGTAAACGCCGATTCAGTGATAAAAAAACCGGTACATGTCGACATTTTAGAGGTCGGGGATCGCCGAAAATTTGTCAAAATTCTAATAACGACCCCTCCGAAATAACGACCCTATTCCCAGGAACAGTGAAGGGTCGTTAAATTGGGAGTTGACTGTATTTCCCACCATCTTTACATGTGCATTATTGTGTTGTAGTATGTTACACAATGTTTTTGATGTGTTTCTTGCATATTCATATTGGTTGTTTCTTATATCACCCAAATCTATATGGCTATATCTGCCAATATACTGAAACTAGTGTTGGTTTAGGTCAAACAGAGCAAGATCAAACACGAGCCTTATGAAGCGACATATTCAAACATGCTGTGTTACCAGTTTCTTGATCTCAGGTTTGTGATGTGCTGCACACTCTGAAGTCAGACATCTCACTGCATCTCGCATCTGCACCTGAAAGCATATAATGTGTGTAAGGAAAATGACTCATCAGCAGGCACGGATACAGCGATGAGTTGTTTAAAGTAAACAAAAAAATTATGATATACAAATTTTGTAAACGTATTAGCTAGGTCATTTGAACGTATATCTAACCAGAGATAACTATTCTTCTGGCTGTACTTCACATACTGCAAAATAAAAAGAAATAAGTACTGTATCTTCAAAAATTTTTCCAGATCTTACTTGTTTTTTGGATTTCTGTTACATCCACTTATTAAATTGAACATGCGGATCTTAAATATCTCCATAATATAGGGACTAAAATTGACAGAAAGGCATTTACCTTCCAACGCTACCAGCTGTTTAATGGTCTACCAGACTCACTTTAAAATATTTCTAGCCATGCTCGATTTTAGAATGAATTGAGGCAGCTATGGCAATAATGGATAAACGACGAGGACGATATTACACAAATATAATGTTTTGGGCTATAGTAGTTGAACTGTACATCACAATACTGTATTCTGAAATTTTACTGTGTTAAGATGCAATCATTTCATATGTTAATTTTATTTATATTTATTTCTCTTATTGTTACGGATAGCCTATGACCAGAGATGATGGTAATTTAACACAACGTAGTCCTCTGCAGACCGATAGCAGGCATCAAATATTACAATATTGGGATTCTTATCGGCTCAGTCAAATAGGGTAACATCTCCAAGTACAAGCGAAAAACAGTAATCTTATGGTTAGCAAAGCGTACGTTGAAACCCAGAAAAAGAAAACAGACAAGTTTTCTCAGGGTACACTATCATCTCTACCGATGACTTAAAACAATTCATGTAATGATTTTGTACACATAATAACTATGCGGCGACCCATAAGTTAAAATTTTTCTGGCACTATCATGGAACTAAAATCCTCTAATAAGATTTAAAATGTATTCAGTACATGGATGTCTTTGCATGTGTACACATGCATGGGTGATAATGTACTGCAGCTACATACGGCAATAGTTTTATACCATTATTTTGGTTATTTTGGCGGTACAGTAAAACCTCTTCTTAACGACCCATTTTATAACGACCACCTGTCTCTCATAACCCGGTTTTGAAAAACCATAATTTTTAAATTTTTCTAAATTTAAACTTCAAAGAAATCGGTCAAAAATATGTTTTTGTGCTGTGTTTTGCGTTTCTAATGGCTAGCACTGTACTCCACGCTGCAAGCGGCAGCTCATCCCTCCCTTCTCCCACCCTAAAGGTTCATTCTTCCTTTCCCCTCGTGTAAATACCTGGCGAGCTCGGCATCCACCTGCCTTTATTCACGTGCCAGTGTTCACTCTCTGTTTGCTCTGTTATCACAACTTTGAATTGCGCGACTACTGGATGGCTTTTTACAGTTTATTAACGACATTGCACTTTGATTTTCAGGATTTTGATTTGGTAATTTATTTATTTTGAGCTTGTGAAAGATTATTGATGAGCCACACAGTGTTTTTGGTTTTCAATATGGTTACGATTATTAGATTTGATTCTGTAAACGATTGTTGACAACCCGTCAAATTCTTCATAATGAGTGGAAAGTGAGTTGGCTTGTCGCTTATGAAGGAGTACGAAATAATCAAGGAAGTTGACTCGAGTCATAAGCCGAAGTCGGAGATTGCACGGGAATTTGGCATCCTGAAGTCAACTTTGTTCACAATCCTAAAAATGAGAGACGAGTTCGTAAGTGCACTGCAGAAGGAAGGACGCAATGCAAATGTAAAAAAGATAAGGTATACGATACTCACCAATTTGGATGAAGATATGCTGGAATGGTTGGGCCAACTTAGAGCGCAAAACTTGCCGCCTGTAAGCGGGCAAATGCTACAAAAAAAAGCCGATGAACTTGCATTGAAGTTAGCTATTGAAAACTTCAAGTGTTCAAATGGGTGGTTGGATAGTTTTAAAGCGTGCCGCGAAATAGCCAACCACAAGATCCTCTGCAAAAGTGCTTCGGTCAGCAAAAGATCGGGGAGCGAGTCAATGCCCTTGCTCCAGAACATTCTCAGTCGCTATCGGCCGTGCAATGTGTATAATGCAGATGAGCTGGGGATGTTTTACAATCTTATGCCACATCGCACCCTAACAGTGAAAGGAGACGCATGCAAGGGTGCGAAGAGGAGCAAGGAGCACCTCACTGTCCTTCTGTGCTGCAATATAGACGGCGGCAACCAGATGAAGTCCCTCGTGATCAGGAAATACAAGAACTCCCGAGGTTTCGAGGGCAGCGTAATTCCTTGTGAATACGACTTCAATAAAAAACCATGGATGACCTTGGCAATATTTATGAGGTGCCTTCGTGGTTTCAACGTAAAGATGGGTGTCAACAATAGAAAAGTGGTTCTCTTCATCGACAACTGCCCCGCACATCCTCCTCTCGATAACCTGAGAAATATTGAGCTGGTGTTTCTGCCAAAGAATACCACCAGCATGCTTCAGCCCCAGGACCAGGGCGTAATACAACTCGTGAAGCTCGACTTTCGAGAAATGCTTGTACAGAGTATGCATTGAAGATGCAATTTGGCAGAGACGTGAAGAAGTGGGACGTGTTTAAGGCGATTGAAGCGATCGTCTATAGTTTGGTGGGAGTAAAACCAGAGGCCATTGCCAACTGTTTCCGTCACGCCCACTTTATCGCACCAGCCGAAGGATGACAAAATGGCTGCATCCATGTGGCCACCGGCGAATCCAAAGACCCGGAAGACCCACCTACAGCAGACGCTGAGCCCCAGCTTGACCCCTCGACTGAGCCCCAGCCCGGGCCCTCGACTGAGAACAAGCCTGGCCCCTCGACAGCGCCTGCCCCTACTCCATTAACTCGACCATGTGACGAGGAAACGTGTCAGCTTATTGCTCCAGACACCTCATTTGAAGAATTTGTGAAAGTGGATGACGATGTTGCAGTCTGGAGTACCGTTGACGAGTCGAAGAGCAGCAACAGGAGTCGAGCAACAATGAAGACGTCGAGGGAGGAAATGAAACTTCCAACGTCCCCACTACGAGAGACATCTTCAAAGCTGGGGATGTCTATGCATCGATGCTGCGCGACATGGTGCAAGTGATGAGATGTCAAACTTTTTTCGTATTAAGGAGTTCGTCGAAAAGGCTGCTATTAAAATGAAGCAGACCTTTATTAACGACATTTTAAAAAAATAAGAAACTGTTTTTTGGTCCTTTAATGTGTCAAGACTTCCTTCTATTTTGTGTTTGTTTAGTGTCTCGTCAACACCGCGGTGGTTAATAAACAAATGATCTGCCTAATGTATCAAGTTTGTCGGTTATTATCTGGTGAGTTATTTTTACCAGTGTACTTTTAGTATTTCATGAATTTATTTTCTTTTGTACTCCTTAATAAATTTAAACATTTGTGGCATATGTGAATTTGATTTAATGAGCACTCAGACCGTTTTAAGTTAAGGAACACATTTGCTTGTACGACTACTACTACTACTACTACTACGAGTCTGCTGTTAACCTGTTAACTCATTAATAATATACTTTTAGTAGAGTCGGGCCATGTTGTTGACATATTCTTTGCATGAAAAGGCCCAGAACAAAATATTTTGTACATTGACACGAAACTTTTAAATTTTAACTAAGTGATAACGTTACGTCACAGTGCATGCCCGCAATTGTTTTCTAGTCATGCTTAAGTGGTCTCAGCTGCTCGGCATAGCAAGGGCAACAGGCTGACACACACGAGAAAAGATGCTGTGGTATTGATCGGTGCATGCGCGCACAGCCATCTCCGGCACACATCAATCCCTCTCCCCCCTCATCATTGTCTATCCTCCCGGGCCCCGGCCTGCCGATAAACAAAAGGCGACACGGCATGTAACCTTTTATTTATGCTTCTACAGCACGTGACTTTCTAAGCCTTCACAGCATATAAGTAAAGCCCCGCGAGTATAATACGTTACTATTTCAACAAAATTTGCTATGTTTTAACCAAGCAATCAACGTCACACTAACAGTTATACTCAGCGCTTTGTTTACTGTTTTTTATGACGATACTATGTTCAAATTGACGATTTTGGATATTGCTTTTTTTCTGCAAGACGCCTGTTAATAAATTTAGTTTAAAGCTAACTTTAAATGTAAGATTTTTTATTGTTTAAGACGACTGAACGTGGACTTAGTGAAAAAAACTGCCTATTTTAACAGTGCAAAAACGCCTTTTTTGACATATAGGTGTCCCAAATGGGTCAAAATGGGCCCAAAATCTTGTAACGGCACTAATCTCAGGAACCGTGAGGGTTCGTTATAAAGAGGTTTTACTGTATTAACAATTCATTACTATGCCTATATGTATTGCAGATCCAATATTTTTATCACTACACATTACCACTATAATCTTCTGCAACTGTCGTAAAGCATTCTTCCTAAGTTATAAATATTTATTGTCTTCATATTGAAATTACTATGTCAGTTACGTCAAATATTTTGTATCTAACACTGTACTGTTGATATTGTCTCCATACCCAGCAAATGTAAAACTATTGTAATAGGATGCCAAACAGAGCTAGACTCAAGGGGATCAAATGAAAACTGTACAAACTGAGTTGTGTCATAGTCTACTATCAATTAAAAAAAATTTGCCACGAAACCATTTAACCCAACAACACAAAATACCATGATACAAAAACACAACCACAGATGCAGCACTATTGCTAAAGTACAACTAATGGAATTAAAATATGTCGACTAAAACTTTTTCAAAACGTTTCCAGCATACAGGATATTTGAAAGTTACGATACATACAAACATATCAAAACTTTGATGCCATTTTATTCACCTGGCTCGGCGCAGCTCAGCACTGTCCGGCGTCACCTAGCATGTTGAAATTTGGCACATCACGGCTGTATGGTAAACCAAACTTTACCAGTACTCATTGTTAACCTAAAACATTGTGTGACATGTTAAACCCGCATCCCGACTTTCTGATTTTGTTTTTGAGAAAAAAGTGCGTGTGCTGAGTAAATACGGTGTACATTGTGACTCCTGCACAAAGACTTTCCCTGAGTTTTCCCAGTGTGTTAAACCCACTTCAATTTCCATGAATTTTCTGTTTCCGTGGTTGTTGGGAACACTGAATGAATAATTCGTACTTGACAAAGCTTGCCATGAACTGTAGGAGGATACAAATTTCCAGGTAAACCTGTGGTTAGATGGTTTCTTTCTGTAACATCACATTGAATTTAGTGAACCTTGGCAGTACAGCCTGAAGAAACAGAAACTGGAGTTTGGCAGCATCAGAGTGCAAGATGTTTCTGACACACCCAACTGAATCCAGCAAACCTTCCTTACCACCCAGCGAGTCCAAGTACTATACCAAAGCTCTTTTCCGAGATGCTCCACGCAAAGCAAGAGGGCCAACCATTTGGTAAAACATTGTCAAAGAATTATGTGACTTTCCACTTCCATTAGCTCCTGCATCTGACTGAAGTCTTTTTTTTTTTACCCGAAGACTTAAAATGTACATATACATCTTTAGTTAGTACTTGCAAACATTTGGCATCTCACTGCAGGCATGGGAAGCTGCCAGATGAGCAGCACGGCATGAACAGTGTAGAAACTACACCTTCTCCTGCTGTTGCTTCACACGGGATAAAGTAACAGAATTGAACTTGCCCACCATTAGAGGGCATACTCAAGAAAGCTTTTCCAGGGAATACTGTCTGCCTCAATAGAAGAATTCAGTGCTAAACAAATTTTCTCCACTTCCCTTAGCATTCAGTGGATTCACTTTATAAAGGTGGGTTTCCATTTTATCAGAAGCAAAAACTTTGGCCATAACCACAATCTGCCTAGTTACAGTTATGTCCGTTGACTTATCAACTAACAAAGCAAAAAATTATGTTTTCATTACATTTTGTATATGTATGTTCAATAGATGCACCTAATGCTTGGACAATAATTTGACTTGTTATAGTATGAAAGCAATGAAACTTCTTGGCAGCTTCACTGTTTGGAAACACCTATGGCACAAGTTTGGTTAAACTTGTCAGTAATTTTCACAGGCAAATTGTTTCCACTCACAAAATTTGCCCATGTAAGTTCTGCATCAAAAAATTTATCGCGTTGCCTGCTTACAAATTATGTTAGATACGTACTCTGTACCTGAGCTCTCAGATTTCGCTGAAGCAGCTGTGTGCTTTTATGCCGTTGAAGATCTTTTAGCCCACCTTTTAATATACTGAAATCAGACCGACACAATATACATACAACAATAAATTTAGATTTGCCTAGCACTGCTTATAAAGACTTTTATGTTTTTACTCTTGTTATTAAAAGACATGGAAAACGAATGTAAACACAATGGTATAAAAAAGTAAACTTTGTATCGCTGCAGACTATGTATTGTTACGAAGCGTATTTTAAATAATATTGTTTGTGTTGGACAACCTTTATTCCATAATGTCTGGACTAGCGTTGATTTTAAATTGCGAAACACTGGTAGGTTGCAGTTAACATGAATACAACACAAAATTACTGTAAATTAAATGTATAGCGTTTGATTCCACACTAGAGCAGAATACATTCCGATGTATTGTAACCACAACTCTATACTCCATCTTAGATGCTGTAGTTATGCTTAAACAGCGTACACAGCGCTTGTGTGCCTACTGCTGATCTCAATTATCAAGGGGCTGTTGACTGTACACTCCAGCCAACTTTTCAGTTTGTGACTCGTTGGGTGTTGGAGATGTGTTTTATGAATCTGTCTCGGTCTCCGATTGTTTATGTTTACGAGATGTGTTTGATCTAACGGAAAGGTTTGTGTTTCAAAATAATTTTTACATTACATTTAATTGAAATATCATATTTTCAGCAATTTTTTCTTATTAAACTTGTCACGCTTCTCGCATAAATCTGTCAAATTGACTAATAATCCATTAAACTGTTTTAGCATGCAAATATCTGTGAAAATGAATTAAACCAGTAAAAAACAGCAATGCTGTATTAAACAATACAGGCGCCTAGCTGCTGGATAGCTGTTAATGTAGTCTGTCTCATGTAACTTTTCCATATTTTGACATTTCACTTCTGAGAAGTGTGTCCGTAAACAGGATTGCGGAGACCCTACTTTTCCAGGAAGCTAGGAAGGTTTAAAGCTCAAAACAATGGAACTGCCTGTCACATTTCTCAGAAGAGACATGTCCAAATATGGAAAAGTTACACATGATAGACTATATCTTGTGTTTCTAATTCAATCACATATTGGTATCTAATTGATAGTTAGCATTCTACACAACCAGGAAATCATGAACAAAATTAATAAATGGAATAAAAATGTCGTCACTCAAAACAACAAATGGAATTTTCACAACTTTAAATTGCCAAATTCAGAATTACATACAGACTTAATTGCAATTCAAACATCAGGAAAAAAATTAACATCAAAATTGTTTTAAACCCATTACAATAGATATACTAGCACATCACAAAGATTTTGTTTACAATATTACAAACTCGGCTCTCAGCATGCTTTGATTTTGTGATCCTCAATTCCTTGAATTTAAAAGTACAGTGAACCCTCGATAACTCGGACTAAAAGGGGGGAGAAGCTGTCCGAGTTACGATTTGTCCGTGTTATCGAGGGGTGTCCGGGGAGGTGGGGTAATCAGTCAATCACAAGAAACGCAAAGAAATTAAAACGCTATTATTTCTACAAGCTAAAGAGGCTGCAATAAATACTGTTTTGTACGTAACTATTGAATCAAGTTACGGGAGGGCCACCATGCAGTGGGAAAATTAACGTAACGTGGAGGACTATAAAAGAATGTCAAACAATGTGGGCAGTCAGATCTTTATTTCTTTATGCTGCTACTTCTGGCTGATCATTTTTTTATCTCTGTGCTAGAAGCTAGCACCAGGCATCCTTCTATTATATAAAAGTTTTCGTCTGGCTGGCGACAGCCAATGTGCATGCTATGTGAGAGAGATAAGAAATGATAGTTGGAGATAAGCTAGGGAGGTTGCGAGCGGAAGTAGTCAAGGTCAACCGGTACATCATCGTGCAATACAAACGCTGCACGTGACCACACGCATCTCACACAAGATGTTTACATTGAAAAATACCTTACGTCCGTATGTTACAGCGTAGGGGCAGCAGCCAACTGCTAGCCTGATAGTTACTTTACCCGCCTTCAAAGTTACAAAGGTATAAAAATAATTTTCCTCATATACATGAATAAAAACGGTACTGTAATTAACAATCCTTCTGGGTCACTGTACATTATGTGAACATATTTTAACACTGCTAATTTTAAAATTTAATTTTATGTATGTAAATTGCATCATAGAACACATAATTTACAGCTGTATTCTTACATAAATTGTCATATTATAAAGCAATAAAATTTTAATCATGTTCTACAGAGTTACCGTATTTACTCGCGTAATCACCGCATATTTTTGACCAAATTTTAGGCCCAAAAATGAGGTGCGGCCATTATAAGGGGTTTTCAAAAAAAAAAATACCTTCTAATTTATTTTGGTGTAGAATATAACAAATGTACATTTTTTCTTTATTTACTCGTTCATAACGTGAACATTTCTTCTAAAATAAAGAAAAAGATTTTGTCGGGTGTATAGCAAAATGGAAAAATTAAGACTACAAAATCTTGTTAATTCATTCACGTGCGTCACTCAATAAAAATCGTTTAAAATTATCCCGCATAAGACGTTTACATTTTATGGTCCATTACATGTACGCTATTATTTCCCGTGAAGTAGTTTATAAACAAATCAGATTCACGCTTAAAACGTTAACTCTCCAGACGCCATTACATTATCAACAGAGCATCAACAAGCGAGTGTGACTCATCGTGTCTGGCTTGGGCATGGATGTTGTGTTGTTCTTTCACCACCCACATAGACTCTTGAAAACATTGTTGTTAACGGGGCGTAAAACCTTCTCTCCAATTTTTTTACATCGCAATGTGAAGCAATGATTTTTAATTTTTCTTTTTAATGTCCGGGACAATTTGTTTTGCAGCCCTGAATTCATTGCACATACCAGAACAAAATAATTTTCCGTTTATGTGTCATTATAACTCTTAGTTACTGTCATTTCACAAGCACCACACTGAAATGTTTATTTACGACACACGTGCGTGCCTGGCTCGCTGGGCGAAGAGGGAGGAAAGATAAAGAAGTGAGAGGTCGGCCTGCTGCGTTGCATCTTTACTCGCGCGTCGCGCGCCTCGCTAGCAACATTTTATCTCACGGAACTTGCCAGATATTTACTGTGGGATTATTAAAGGCTAAGTAGCGATAGACGACTTCGTTATAAAGTTTGATACTGTTCTAAAATATAATGTGATGAATTAAAATCCAGCAGAAATGATTTTTTATGTCTTTTAACCAAAAAATAATTAATTAAAAATTATTAAAAAATTTTAAAAATTCTGTCCGAGTTATCCGAAGTCCGGGACATCGAGGTCCGAGTTATTGAGGGTTCACTGTATCTACATTGATTTTACAAATAACCTTAACTCCACAAAGTCACTGTCAGGATTCACAATGCTATGTACATCAGAGTTTTACTGATAAACCGTGCAAGGTACTTGCCTCGTCTGAAGTTTCATTTTCCGGGACCTGGGTGGATAGCGGGACACCTGCTTTGGCAGCATTTGGTTCATTATCATCTGTCTTCGCCTGAGTTAAAAAAAATATAGCTCTGTTATAGCACAGTGTTCAATGAGGGAAGACAACCTCAAGGCATTGAGTTAATACAACTTACTCTCTTGGCTCCAGCCAATGTCTGCGTCGACAGTTTCTCGGAACTTGCTGACGTACTGTGGCTCTGGTCCACGACTGCCACCTGCACCAGCCACAAACATTATTTGCCCTGCCTGATTGCCTCCGGACAATATACAGTAGGTTGATGTAAGTCATGAGGTTAGCCTGAGTAAGGGAATATTTTAACTTGAGAAGTTCAAACAGTAACCAGCATAAAGTACATCCAGTAAGTCCCCAGAGTGGCTTCTCAATCAACTCACAGTTAAAAAGCAAGTGGCATGAAATCAATAAAAACTGGATGTAACCAAAACAATAATTAAGTGAAATAACGAAGCGAAGGTGGGAAACAGCCGCTAGGCTACTAATTACTAAAACATGTAGACAGGGATGCACAAGTACTTACAGAATTGTACTTGCAGGTGACGGAACACAAAACACTGACGGACAACACTTATTTTTGCACTGCCACATAGTTTTGCTGGTTGGTTACTAGTACACCTAGCGGCAGAGGGGCGAACTACGGTGTGGCGGGCCACAGGGCCAATACCAAAAAGGCAATAGCCAGTTCCAGCCAAAACCTTCAAGATAGACCAGTTACTGCACATGCAGCTTCCAACAAACTCTCTTTTGATTCCTGTTACATCAGACTGGTGATAGCCTCACAATAGTGCAGAACTGAGGCACTGGGAACTAGCACACAGTATAACACACAATCTACACAGCCACCAGGCCTCAACGTATGATAACTTTCAAATTTCCCGCCACCTCCTCCTAGTTTGCCCCACCTGAGAGAGTGCTTCGCAGGTCGGTTTACACGATACCATGTTGTGTCATGACGTCAACTTCGGGAATTAAGTCACATTAATACGAGGACAAGAAATGAAAATAGTAAACAATGTTGTAACACATTTAGAAGAACAGCTGAAAAGTTTACAAAAATTAAAATATAAATAACCACAGAATCTGCAAGTGCGGTGACAGGTGTTTCTAAATCAACCATTAAAGTACCGTTACTGCAGGTTAAAGGTAAGAATAGTTTATCATTTACAATGCCCATTGGTAGAAACAAAGACTAAAAGAAGAGAATTCAAGTTGATGACTTAAAAATTTGCAATAGTAGGAAAATTCATGAATTTTATACTATTAGAAAAACAATGCTGACATAAAAAAAAGTTGACAATATCCCTAAGAGATGACAGTATTTTGAACTGCAGCAAACAATACTTGCGCAAATTGCTGAAATGTCTCAATTTTCGATGGAAAAAATGTCGTCCAGAAGAACAATTTTGATCGAGAAACCAATTACTACATGGAGAGGAAAATATTCACAAGACATATTCGAGAGTACAGAAATGCAGGGTGAAATATAATATATATCTGTGTGTGTGTGAAAAATATTCACACGCTATTCATAGTGTGTTAGTTCTTGCTGGCAATCAAGCATTTAAGGGGCAGCAGAATCCATCGGTAAAGGGCAACAATTGAGTAAGAACCAAACAATTTCTTACATAGTTTTCTTTTTTCTTCCAATGAAGATATTTCCTTCGAGTGTGGCGTGTTCCAATCGTTAGAGCATAAACAATACACACTGGTTGCGGGCAATCACGTGACAACCACACTTTTTCAGTTTACCTCAGAGTAGTAAAATGCCAAAAAGCGTAATGCGCCAGTAAGCGTACATATAACCTCCGTATTTTGTCCCTAAATTACCTGGTGGCTGAACGTGCATCGCAAGGTTATGACATGCTTCTGATAAACTAAAAAAATTTCTCTTAAAATAAATAAGTGTAATTTACTACCAACTCACCAGTTTCACTAAATTTGAGTGGAAAATGAAACTCCCTCGAATTAAATCAATCTAATTTAAATTCAGAATTAACATTGCATCACCAATTCTGTCGAGCTGGCATCGCAGGAATCCCGCTGCTGATTGGCAGTCATCTTTTGTTTTTCATGTTTTGACAGTCATGTTGCTTCTATGTGATTCCACCATAAAGCTCAAGTGCCACATATTTTTAGCAAGTAATGAGTATCGTGTACACATCGCTAACTCGCAGTGGACTCGCGAGTCACGTACATATTTTTAATCAGATTTTGTGTGTGTCCTCGCATTATTATATTACTGTGGCCTCGCCAAAATATTTTTTACCATTCCATAATGACTTTCCTTTACTTAACTTACTTTGTTGCTGTGTGGATTCGCAAGCATATATTTCTTCCATGCTTAATTTTATTGTAGTGGTCTCGCGTACGTTTTTAAATCAATTTTGATCACTATTATTTGCATAATTTTATCGCAATTTCCTTAGCCTTTTTTATAGCACACAAGCAATTTCCTTAGCATTTTTTATTGCTCACAAGCATTTCTTCAACTTTTAAATGTAATATTCTTTTATTATTTTATTATTGTGGTCTCGCAAACGAATTTTAATAAGTTTTTAACGTGATTTTCTCAGCATTATTTAATGCCTATATTTTTGTTTTATTTTATCATATTCCTCTTGGCATAATTTTATTTATGTAGGCTTGCTAGAGTATTTATATCAGCATTTATTGTTGTTTTTCTTGCATTATTTCAACTTAGTGACTTCGCAAATGAATTTTAATAAACTTGTATTCTGATTTTATTCACGTTTTCTGCGGGAATTTGTTTATTTTTTGCTGCAAAGCAGGAATGGAAAAAGAGACAGAGAGTGCAATTGACTTGTCACATATGTCTGTGTTGCGAGCATGGCGTAACTCACCTGACGATGGCAGATGTACGTTTTAAATATCATCCAGTCAAAAGTTTTTTGCCAATTTTTTTTTGTTCTATAGCTGCAGTCTACCTATTTTTTAATAACTTTAATTACAACTTACTTGCATTTTGCCCATTTACACCCTTTCCTTCAAACAATTTTAAATAATTACATTGTTATTTTTCTTTGACGATCATCGAGAATAGTGATGTTAGATCAATTGCTGTGTCCTTAGATCCAATGCTGTTAGATCACGGTACTACTGTATGTGTGTATGTATCTATACACACACAGATATCTGTGTGTGTTTTGTGTTGTGTGTGTATAAAGACGCTTATTCCCAGTTTCATTAGGTCAACAGTTTTGCCATTATGTGCCATAAAATGTACTTGAAGTTGTAGGCCTATTTTCGTAAATTTGGTGAAAAATACTAAATCCAAAATGCCGGGTAAACCCTCTTAAGACATATATTGGTAATTTTTTTTCCACTTGTTGAATAATAGTTCATTTTTAACTTAAATTACTTAGCTATAGCTGAGTACCCACGTGTTAAATCAAGTATTCCCCAATTCAGAATAACATCAAACCCTACAATGTTCCCTGTGTCTCTTTGGTTCTTTTCAGTTCAAACAAAAACACCGTACATAAATTGAGGACCGTACAGTAATTTTGCAATTTATTTTTGCTATGTAATGTAAGATACAAGTGTGTTGTTCTATCTTATCATACACTATGACAAACTCTGTCTGCTTTCTATGCGCACACACCCAGGTACACCAACGTAACAAAGCTATTTCCCTTTCTATTCAGGTCACATCAATGGCCTGGTATTTGAATATGTCGTCTTCCACCATCATGCAGCAGTGGTACTCGCTCGGGCGCTATCTTGAGGGAGTAGTCGGAATGGAGATATTGCGGTAAGTTGTGCTCCCCCTCATTGTGTTGCAAATGGTTTTTGTTGCATACAGTCGATGATAGTAATTGCTGAGCCCAGACACTTTCCTTCTGTAGAACTCAGAGACCCTTCGGTTGCTATAATAATATTGCGTTGGGCAGAATTTTAAACTTTCTAGTTCTGTTCCTTTAATAACTAAATGTTAACCTAAATTTGGTTGTTTTGAAGCCATCTCATAAAGTAAAAATAATAAATTGCAGCAAACTGATGCTGTACTGCAAAAACATTTACAGCCAGATAAACTTCATATCATATCTGGCAGTGAAACATGATCAGCAGTACGTGGGTTATGTGTGTTTAACCCCTTCCCTTATTATCCCGAGTTAACTCGGTCTAATATTAGAAGCAAAAAAATATTATCCCTAGTTTACTCGAGCTTAGGCTGCTTTTCTGGTTTAAAAATTAATATCCCGAGTTTAATTGTGTATTTAATGCCATGATTGTTACAAGTAATTTTGTATTGCTGATCGAGCCAGCGAGGCTTTCCTATGAATGTTTTTGCTGCGCTCGCTAGATCGTGTGACATGTATTATCTATTAGTCGCGCATCTGTTGCTTGTGACGTTTTCGGCTGTGCTCGCTAGATTGTGTTACATATACCGCGCATCTGCTTTCGGCCTTGCTCGCTAGATTGTGTACCATGTATCGCGCGTCTGTTTGTGACGCTTTTAGCTGCACTCGCTAGATTGTGCCCCATGTATTATTCATATCGTACCTATCCAATTTCGCGCCTTTATTTATCAAGATTTTTGTGAATGGATAGTGAAGTAAAAGGCTGTGTAATGGTTTGAAACGGGTCTAGATTTTACGAAAAGGCAAGAAGATGGATAGCGATGACAGTAATTGCAGTGACAGTGAAGTAGAAAGTGTCGAGATAGAAGAATCTGGTAGTGATTCGTCATGTTCAGAAGATGAGTGCAGTTCAGATTCTGTTAGTTCTGTTGACTGGTCGACTTTGCGACAATGGTGTGAGATAGACAATACACAACAGTCCCGTCCACCTGCACCATTGCGATATCCTTTTCAAGGTGTTCCCTCGAGTAATTTTGAACTACCTGTACATGAAGCAGATGATATATTGCAGTGTTTCCAATTGTTTTTCGATGACAATTTACTCGAGACTATAGTTGTTGAAACAAACAGAATTGCTAAGCAAACCCAGAACAAACATCCAGGAACATCAAATAAGTTTCTTCCCACTACAAAGGAAGAACTTATGGTTTTTTTTGCTATAGTAATTTTGCAAAGTATTGTGAGGCTGCCTGATCAACAACTGTATTGGTCAAAAAATCCTTTGTATTCCGTCCCAGTTTTTTCTAAAACTATGTCCTACCGTCGTTTTGTGCAACTGAAAGAAACAATACCTACATTTTTCTAATAATGAAATGTACGATGCTGCAACCCATCCAAACCCAAAATTGAATAAAATTTGGGAGGTTTATCAGACCCTAGAGAAGAAATTTTTTGATTTGTGTACACCCGAAAGAGATCTTACAATAGATGAAAGTTTGCTGCTGTACAAGGGGCGATTAGGATGGATACAGTACATCCCAAAAAAGCGAGCGCGATTTGGAATAAAGATATTCATGTTGTGCGAATCGAAAAGTGGATATGTACTGTCAACAATCATATACACAGGTAAGGGTACATTGCTGAATGCAGAGTTCAAACACCTCCCAATGTCATCTCAAGTTGTAATGACTCTCATGAAGCCCTTCCTAGACAAGGGATACTGTCTTACGACAGACAATTTCTATACATCGCCACAACTTTCAGATATTCTTATCTCTCATAGGACGGACACTTACGGCACGGTAAAAATGAACAGAAAAGGAATGCCTGCTCAAATGAAAAACAAAAAACTAAAAAGGGGCGGGATAACAGCTTTCCAGAAAGGGAAAGTGATGGCTTTACGATGGAAGGAAAAAAGGATGTAGTGCTTCTGAGCACTATTCATAACACAGATACAGTTGAAGTGAAAACTGGTTCTAAAACGGTAACAAAACCAAAAGTAGTTGTTGACTACAACAAGACAATGGGGGGAGTTGATTTAGTTGATCAGCATCTCTCAACTTATCCACTTCCCAGGAAACGTGGAAATAAATATTATAAGAAGATTTTCTTCCACCTGATGGAATTATCACTATGGAATTCCTATGTTCTGTACTCTAAGAATGGGGGGAAAAATTCACCATTGCAGTACAGACTGAAAATTGTCCAGCAGATATTTGAAAAATATCGTCCACTGGTCATATCTCCATCTCAGGGACGCCCGGGAACAACACCATATCCCCTCCGTCTGACAGGAAGGCATTTTCCAGATCTGATACCAGCAACTGAGAAGAAAGTCAACCCAACAAGACAATGTGCTATGAGCAGCAGAGTACGTGACTCAAAAGGGAAGAAAATTCGCAGAGAGAGCTGTTACTTCTGTGCAGATTGCAACGTTCCCCTGTGTGTAGTGCCATGTTTTCGTGTGTATCATACCTCATATAAGGTAGATTGAACATTAATTTTAAATTGTTTCTACATTTATTTAGAGTGATGTAAATTGGTATAAAACATAAGGGTACATGATAATTTTTATGTCATTTTTATTAGTAAGTTGAAAAAATGTTCTCATGTACAGATTTTTTGCAGCAGCAGACATTTGTGAAAAATGTGGAATGGTTTTTACATTTATTTAGAGTGATGTAAATGTGTATCAATATCAAATATTAGGGTACCTAATAATTTTCTTTTATGTAATTTTTATTAGTTAGTTGAAAAAAATTTAATATGTAATATTTTTTAAAATGAAAACAGACTTTTTGCAGCAGCAGACATTTGTGAAAAATGTGGAATGGTTTTTAAATATATTTAGAGTGATATAAATGTGTATCAAATATTAGGGTGTCTGATAATTTTCTTTGATGTCATTTTTATTAGTTAGTTGAAAAAAATTTCACATGCAATAGTTTTAAAAATTGAGATTGGGTTTTAGCATTTTATGTCATTTATAGCAATCTGATTTGCTGCTTTACAAATTATAACCATTATAAAATTATACAGTTTTTAGTGCAAATTTTTATAAATAATTTTATATTTGTTTAGGCTATTTGCTTCGATGAATTTTAATTAATACAATATTGACAAGAAATATGAGCAATGTTAGTCAGTAAGTAATATTTGTAATAAAATATTGATTTTTTTTTGTGTTTTTATAAAATGTTCACTATCGAGAAACTGGTGACACGAGATAACTCGGGTTAGTAATTACAACCAAATTTAAAAATCGATATCTTTCAAAAATGTTAAGAAAAAAATCCAAATTTATATGCAATAGCATTAGCTTCATTAGTAGATACCAAAAAGGTAATTAAAAAAAGTGATATTTTAAGTAACATTAATTCATTTTAATATGTAAGGGAAGAGGTTAATTTTGCCTGCCAGCCATTCTGTCTGCTGGCCGGCATCCTAGCAGCAGCAATGGTGACTCATGTGAGGAACAGAGAGAGGGATAAGGTGGAACAGGCACTTGCAGTGTCATGAAACTTTAGCATCTGGTAAAAAGGAGGGAAAGGGATGTTATTTTTTAAAAATAAAACGACTACATTCTGCTGTGTGAGCATATGTTATGTTGTGTTCTGGTTGGTCGACCAATCCATTAAATTATTTTTGTGTCATCAGCATCGTTCATTAAACACAGTTTCCACACGAGCATATAAATAGGGCATAAAATAATGGAGTTTTTAGAATTCTGAATTGATGATGCAGTAACGAAAATATACCGTATTTGCCGGCATATAGGACGACCTCGCATATAAGACAAGTCATGGTTTTGAAGGTACAAAATCTTGAAGGAGGGAAAAAAAAAAGAGAGTAAATTATTAAAATTGAAATTCCCGACAGAATAATATTTTTTTCCTTTGCGAGAAAAATTACAAATTTTGTTTAAATATTTTTAATGCATTTATTACCATAATATAAACATCATAGGAGACATATAAACCAATAAAACTGGCTGCTACTGCCCTCTGGCTGCCCAAGAGCCAAGGAAATGCACGGCAGCAGCACACATGGCCGGCGACATAATCAGTTGCTGGCAGCTGTGCGCGACTTGGCAATGCCGGACTGAGGCACGCTGCGTGATACACGGCAACGCCGGGCTACAACAGCTGCTTGCAAGGTCATCGCATTCCTGTGCGCTGTTGTCGCCTGCCAGCCTAGCACTAGACAGTAGACACGTGAATGTGTGGTACGGTACCTAGATCCTCGTTTTCTCTGCCCGAGTTTTATGCTGGCGAGAAAAACAATCTAGGCAAGCGGTACCTAGATCCTAGTTTTCTCCGCCAGAGAGTTTTGTGTTGGCGAGACAAAGGATCTAAGCATGCAGATCTGTATCCTCGTTTTCTCCGCCTAAGAGTTATGGGCTAGTGAGACAAAGGTTATAGGCATGCACTCCAGCTGCATCAATTGCCGCATCGCTGCGAGGTAAAAGTGTCCTTTGTTATGAATATGACGCTCATCAAAATTTTGTACCGTAAAATTTATTTTAAAAAAACGGGGCACTTGTTTTCATTTGTGACGAAAAACGTAATTCCTTGAAACATCATACAACTCAACAGCTTACAGCTTAACTTTCAAACGATTTTTAGATTATCAAAAATTATTGCACCTTCATGAGTAGCAATTTTTGAAGGCCAAAAATATGTAAAGATTGTCATTTTATATGCCGGAAAATACGGTATCCAATGAAAGAGATGATAGCACTATCATCTAGCTTTGCAAGGCTGGCGCTGTCTGATATCAGCATGCCTTCCTCCTCCTCCACCTTCTCTCCAAGTTTTCTCTCTGTCATATCCTACTCTTCCTCCTGGCCTGTGCCATGTGCTGTAACCTCCACTCCCCTTCAAGACAAAACCAGATGCAGCTGACAGTCTCAATACTGCACCCTTTCTCCCTTGTCCCAACCTACTCCAGACACGTGTCACGAAAGGCTGTGTGCATCCTTGCGTAACAGCCTAGCCCCTACCCATAATATTTGTTTGTTGGCTCTATATTTTCCTTTCCCTTCTGTACATTATTGTCAGCTTCCATTTTGTCAAACTACAGATAATTGTCATCGACACAACATAGCCACAGGTTGTCATGTGCTGTGCCACTCCTACCCTTCCATTCACCTTTTACTCTTTCAGGCACGCATGTGCACAAGCGCTATTTATTAGGGGTACGTGAATAGTGGTTTTAGTGTATCCAATAGTTTTCGAATGAATATTTATTTTTGTAAATAATTTTTGAATAGTTTTTCTTTTAATTAGGTATACATTTGCCAGTGAATAATCTTGCATTTACAAGGAGACATAGAAATCCAGTTTGCTTCGTTAATAAAAGCATCAAAATTTAGCAGTATTTACTTGATAACCTAGAACAGTCTTAAAACATTTATGTAATTGTTACTTTGTACCTGTTCCTACAGCAATATACAACTGCTTTTTCTTCTCAATCTTCTCCTATTACAGTAAAACCTCTTTATAACGACCCATTTTATAACAACTACCTGTCTATAACAACCTGTTTTTGGGAAACCGTGATTTTTTAATTTTTTTTTATTTCATATTTTAAGGAAATCTGCAAAAAAAATAGGTTTTTGTGTGCCGTGTTGCGTTTCTAATGGCGAGAACTGTACTCCACGCGGCAAGCGGTAACTCATCCTTCCCCTCTCCTGCCATAATGGTACTCTTATCTTCCTTTCCCCTCACGTGAATACATGGCGTGCTCGGCATTCTCCACCTTTGTTCACGTGCCAGTGTTCTCTCGCTTGCTGTTAGATACGCTACACACTCTCTGTTTGCTCTATTATACGACTTATTACGCTTTGAATTTCACTATTTTAATTTGGTAATTTATTTGGTTTGAGTTTGTGAATGATTATTGATGACCCACACAGTTCTTTTGGCTTTCGATTTGGTTACGATTATTAGGCTTGATTTTGTAAATGATTATTGACGACCCACGCAGTTTTCTTGGCTTTCGATTTGGTTACGATTATTAGGCTCGATTCTGTAAACGATTGTTGACGACCCATACATTTTTTAAAACTTCATACGGACTTTCAATATTTCCATAATAAGTGGAAAGCGAGTCGACTTGTCGCTTCTGAAGAAGTATGAAATAATCAAGGAAGTGGAATCAACACAGAAGCCGAAGTCAGAGATTGCGTGGGAGTTCGGCATCCCAAAATCAACATTGTTTACTATCTTAAAAATGAGGGACGAGATTGTAAATGCAGTACAGAAGGAAGGACGCAATGCAAACGTAAAAAAACTAAGGCGTACGATGCACACCAATTTGGAGGAAGCTGTGCTGGAATGGTTCGGCCAACTTAGAGCACATAACTTGCCTGTAAGCAGAGGACTTTTTTAAAAAATAGGAAACAGTTGATAATAGTAAACAAATGATCTGCTTAATTTATCACGTTTGTTGGGTATTATATCTGGTAAGTTTTTTACTAGTGTACTTGTAGTTTTTTCATGATTTTTTTTCCTTGTGTACTCTGTAATAAATTTAAACGTTTGCTCGCTACATTTTCTTTGTCCTGAACAAAATATTTTACACATTGACATGTAACTTTAGTATTTTAACTGAGCGATAACGTTACGTCACAGTGCACGCCCGCGGTTATCTTTCAGTCGGTCTCAAGGCAGAGCAGGCTGACGTGCTGAAGAGGACAGCTGCTGTGGCTGTGGTATTGATCGGTGCATGCGCGCGCAGCCATCTCCGGCCCTCACGTCCCCCCCATATCATGGTCTATCCTCCTGGCCGGCTGATAACAAGCAAGCGGCGACACAGCACATAACCTCACAGCGTGTGACTTTCTAAGCGTTTACAGCTTAAAAGAAAAGCCCAGAGAGTAGAATACACTATCGCCTTTTCTCTAAAAGACACTTGGTCATAAATTTTGTTTATAGCTAAGTTTAAATGTAAGATTTATTATTGCTTAAGATGACTGAACATGGACTTAATGCGAAAACGGCCTATTTTGACATATAGAGGTTCCAAATGGGTCCGAAATCTTATAACGACCACCTCTCTATAACGACCCTAATCTCGGGAACCATGAGGGGTCGTTATAAAGAGGTTTTACTGTATTATGTTTATAAGAAAAAACAAAAATGTGTTTGTAAACAAGTGCTTACTACACATTGCACAGTGGATCTAGTTTACTTATTGTTCACATGTAGTGTTTCTTTTGTAGATGAATCTAATATCATTTCACAGTTTATAAACACGTTTTTTAATCCACAAACCATATTTACAATATGTTAACCATCTTGTCACACTCAAAATCAACAAAGTTTGTTTTTGTCCCAGAGTTCATAGTAATATCACAGAATAAATAACGATAATACTTTTTGTTTATTCTGTGGCAATATGAAAAATTTCAAAGCAAATAAACAAGTTAGGCCTAACCTATAAAATAGTCAACTTACACAGTAAAATATTAGATTTTACCGCATTTCACAAGATGCAACCAAAATGAAACTAGAGCAAATGCAGACTAATATATGTTAAACTAAGTTTCTTGTTCACTAGTGGGCATTTTTAATGTTACAACTCTTACTACACCATCACTCCCTGGGTGTATTTTATCAACTCTGGTGAGTTTCCATCTTAGAGGTGGTAAATTGGAGTCTTTCAACAATACTAAAGTGTCTTTGTCCAAATTGGGGTTAGGTGTGTTCCACTTAAATAGTTGATTAAGTGTGTGCAAATACTCACAACTCCAACGTTTCCATATGCATTGTTTAAGTTTTGTTATTAGTTGCCAACGATCAAGACGATTTTCTACCAGATGTGACAGGTCTTGTTCTGGCAGGCCAACCAAAGGAGCACCAATCAAAATATGCCCTGGGGTGAGAACATCAAACTCTGCAGGATCATGAGACAGAGGGCACAGTGGTCTTGAAATTAAAACTGCAGAGATTTCAGCAAAGAGTGTTGTTAGCTCCTCAAAAGTGAGTACATGTTCACCCACAGTTCGTTTCATATGCAATTTGACAAGACTTTACAGCTGCCTCCCATAGACCTCTGAATTGAGGGGCAGCTGGTGGATTGAAGTGCCACACAATATGAAGCTCAACAATTTTCTCTTGCAATGTCTGCCAGGCTTGTTCTTTGAACAGGGCTTGGTACACTTCTTTGATGTGTGATTGGCGCCAATAAAGTTTGTGCCTTGGTGAGAATAGACATCTGATGGTGCTCCTCTCAGAGATACAAACCTACGCAACACAGCCAAAAACGCATCTGTAGATAAGGCTGATACAGCCTCCAAGTGCATTGCCTTGCTCGACATGCACACAAAAATACACAGGTAACTCTTGTTGATTGGGATCTTGCGAGCTTTAGTAGGCTTTGACAAAAAAGGGCCAGCAAAATCTACACCAACCTTCAAAAATGGTCTCACCTGTGAGAATCTAACCGCATGCAAGTTTCCCGTAAGTGGTTGCAGAGACTTAGCTGCTAACTTAAAACACTGGAAGGAACAATGTACACAATGTCTGATCAAATTTCTTGCACTTAATATCAAAACTGCCGCTGAATAAGGGATTGAATAGCTTTAGGGCCAGCATGAAAATAGGTGAGATGATAGTACTTGACAATAAGTATAGACAGATGAGATTTTGCAAGCAGGAACACTGGATGTTTAGTTTCATAAGGTAATGCTGTATTTCACAATCGTCCGCCCGCCCTAATGACTCCAAGGGGATCAATAAATGGATGCAAACTTCGCAGACTTGATGTACTCTCGTTGTTCTTGAGAATTTTAAATTCTTCTGAGAAGTAGTAAAGATGTACTGCTTTGATCCAAAACATAAGTGCTAACCGTAGTTCCTTATGGCTCAGAACCTTACATTGGCAATGACTTTGTCTTGTGAAGGCACTCTTAGCTCTCAGCACCCACTCAGTTACTCATTTTGAAAGGGAAGAAAAGGTTTCCAACCGTTTCACCAAGTCATCTCTGACCTCTTGAACTACCATTACTTGTCTTCACACTGTTTTGTATTCTGGAAGCTCCATTACCTCAGGCATATCAGATTTGTTCGTGGGCCAGTTCATTTTCAAAGTTAGCAGCCAGTCAGGGCCATGGAACCAAAGATCAGGAAATACCAATCTCCAAAATGTGACAGTTGCAAACGTTCGTCGATCGGAAGCGCGGCACGCCGGCACGCACGACTAGATCCTTTGTTTTTCGTGCCTATAAGACGTGGCGGCAGAACCGAGCATCTAGGTACCAGACACGATGAGTCACGCTCACTTGATGCGCTGTTGCCACGATGAGTCACGCTCGCTGGTTTACGCGCTGTTGGCACGATGAGTCGCGCTCGCTGGTTGATGATGCTCTGTTGATAAACGTAACGGCATCTGGAGAGTTGTGAGTTTTAATCGTGGATCGGATTTGTTTATAAACTACTTCACGGGAAATAATAGCGTACATGTAATGGACCGTAAAATGTAAACGTCTTATGGGGGATAATTTTGAATGACTTTAATTGAGTGACGCACATGAATGGATTAACAAGATTTTATAGTCTCTTAATTTTTCCATGTTTACTGTACTATACACCGACAAAATCTTTTTCTTTATTTTTGGAGAAATGGTCACGCTATGGACGAGTAAATATAGAAAAAAAAATGTACATTTGTTATATTCTACACCATACAAAATTTAGAAGGTAATTTTTTTGAAAACACCTCATAGTGGCCGCACCCCATTTTTTGGGCCTAAAATTTGGTCAAAAATATGCGGCGATTACGCGAGTATATACGGTATACTACTAGAATATTTCTAGACGCTCTGCACATAATTTGTTTAACCTTTAATACCCTGGTAACTATTGTGCAGTGTTGCCATAATTCCAGCAGTGTTTATATTTATCACTAACATGTATACCGTATATATTTTATTGCAGGCACAAGACGTTTCAGCTAGACCATTAAAATATTGTATTAACTTGCCACGCCCATGTACAAAGACTCTAAATGCCATAAATATTCATGAACGGCAAAATATGGAGATAAAACTGAGTACTCTGAAAATTAATAATGTATTTGAGTGTTTGTACATTTATTTTTGGCAATACAGACGTCTGTGGTAGTTTTGTAGAGTACCAATTACAACTGAGAAAAATATTCACAATACTCTTTAATGGGAATTATCATTGTGGGCTCGCCAACAAGTCACCACTCTCTTGGGCACATGGTAACTTCTCACACTCTGGGCTCCCAGTCTCATGTAAACTTAACCAGGGCCCCACCATCGCTTCCCCTGAGAGATATTAGTCACAGTGTTAGGGTAGAGTATGACAAGTTGACTGTGCATTGTGATTTGTTTACATTAAGAACAGCTTCTTCTCTGGCACAATGGCTCTTACATTGGTGCTGGTTCTTGCACTCGTGCTTGCAGTGTCACATCTCAGGGCCCCACTGCTAGTCTGCAATCTCCCTTCAATACGATTTACCTGCAGCAACATGACACACACCCAAATGTTAACAAAGTACAGGTGATTACACAATTAGAATATTCAAGCATTATGACGTTACAACTCTTGACTACCTAGCATGCATCTACAGAGTGTAAATGAGAAATCAAGTTTATAGTAAGTTACTTATAAATATATAGGGCAATACAAATAATGTTCAACACAACATATCCGGACGAACATTGCTATATGAGAAACTTTGTAATTGTTTTCAGTAAGCATCTGCGAGTACTCGAATTTTCGAGCAGAGTCGAGCCTGTATTAAAAACTCGAGTTCGAAATATAAACCTCGGAAAGAATCGAGCTTTCGAGTTTTTCTTGGTAGGCCTACCGTTTATAAATAAGGTGTACATGACATAAACCAACCTGCAAATGCCATTTAATACATTACCGTGTAGTTAAATAAATAAATAATGACTGTTCCACAAGACGATGATCCCTTAATCCAGAGAGACCACTTTCAAAACGTTACTCAATGATTGTTTACATCTTGCAAAAACGTAAATAATCATGGCAACGCACATTCAAAGAGAAACACACTTCTACGTAATACCATAGAAGCTTATACGTTTCATCGCATTAGAGCGCACTCTATACGTAATGTGTTGTATTGGCTTATTTTCACGTTGTGTAAATATCGAATAATAAGTTTAGCGCATCGCTGCGTCAACGCTTTATGCGTAATTCATTCACACTTTCGGAAAGTGTTATATATTTTAGTTGTAGAAGGACTTAGCACGGATCAAGACGTTTTTAGAGACGTGAAGTTTGTTTTGAATACATTCAGTGAGTTTGTGCTGGTATTGGAATACACTCGTATTGGATGGAAATTTTGGTTGGCCAAGTTGGACTAACTTTTGCGGTGCGTTATCTTTGCATTTGATGAACATCTATGAACGGAAATCCTAACCTAACTTTTGTGACACGTGCGAGTATAAGTTCTTCTGTAGCCAGCGTGTATTGCGGTTCGGATTTTTGGTCTCCGGAGTCATAGTGCAACGTCATTTTATGTTTGTGCCATGATTTGTATTTTTCGTGTTGTCATATTTTGAGTGTTTTTTGATACTGGATTGGAACACCAGGTAAATAAAAATGAGTGTGAACGCAACAAAAACTCCTATTTGGAATTTTTTTTCAAAGTTAGATAAATCGTCGGCGAAATGCAATCTGTGTTTCAAAACATTGAAGACACCAACTGGCAGCACAACAACCCTCATTCGGCATCTGGACTCGCATCTGGAAGATTCGCAAGAATTTAAGAGACTAAAAAACAGCCTGGAATCAGCAAAAAATATACCGAAATCCACAGTAGGTGGTAAGAAACAACTGCAATTAGAGCAATGTGTCAACAAAAAAATCAAATTTGAACATGATGAACCAAAAGCCAAGCAAATTACTGCAGCAAATCGCCAATATGATTGCTATTGATTATCAGCCTTATACAATAGTTGAAGACAGGGGCTTCAGAGAGTTGTGTCATGTTCTTGAACCACGGTATCAGGTACCATGTGCAACTACTTTTTCACGATCCATAATTCCCACATGGTATGAAAAGGAGGTGAATGCACTCAAGAAAGAAATATCTGAAAATGTACAACATGGTGTAACATCTTTATCTTTGACAACAGATATGTGGACTTCAGC